>PVJC01004679.1:0-55570 GCA_004026665.1 Murina feae | reverse complement strand
CAGGGCCTCGAGGCTTTGGGCTTCTAGTTTATTATATTAATGAATTTCTATACCGTATGTCGCTAGTTACTATGAATGATTCAAGCATAATCTCTGATTACTTATACTTGTGTATTGCTTTTACACAATTCAAAATGGATTTTCTCTATTTACTCAATATTTCTAATACTCTTTAAAATGATGTTAGTTGAATCCACTGGGTGAAGAATCAATAGATCTGGCTTAAAGTATTGCTATTATTTTCTATAATGAAAGCAATAAGTCATTAAGGATGTTTGCTTTCTTTTGACCTTTATTGGTAAAAGTTCTTTTATTTATTTTTACTTATTGTTTGGTTTTAGAGAAGGCACAAGAGAGAAACATTGATTTGTTGTCCTACTTATTTGTGCATTTTTTGGTTGGTTCTTGTAAGTGCCCTGACTGGGGAATGGAACCCACAACCTTGGCATACTGGGACCATGCCCTAGTCAACTGAGCTACCCGGTCAGGGCAAGACTTGTTTTCATTATACTAACATTTATTAATGGAGATGACTGAGAATGTTTTAAATGAAGGTAGGTGTATTTTTTTCCCCACCTGATAAAGCTTTTAAAAACTCCAAAGTAACACTTGGGGAGTCTCATTGCCATTTCTTCATAAAACATCTCTTTTGTCTAGGTTATTTTCCCATGGCTGGAAGTCACTGGCACTTGCTATATTTGTTTTGCTATCGGTGCAGAGAAAGTCTCTAGGTAGCTTTACGTGCTAACCTGCTGCTTCTTTGTGAGCCTCCTGCAGGTCACAGGACTCCAAATGGCATAGGGGCTTCTGACCTGCCATTCATAAGAGACACTGAGACGCATAGACAAGCCACAGCACACCAGGATTAGGGCAACACTCGATGTAAATGGTGTGGGAGATCAATGGTAGGTGAGTGAGCTGCAAAAATTAAAAAAGCAAGACTGCTTTAGATGGTGGGATGGGGAAGACAAAGGATCTATGGTCTCCTGGAGTCAAACTGTCCAAGGGCAGCTGAGAGATCCGGCACATTTGAGGGCAAGTGCTTGGATCTTCACAGAAAGACAGGGCTAGTCATCATTGCTGCAGACTGTAGGTGAGGGAGGTGGTCATAATTCATCTTGGATCATCATTAGCAAACCAATAGCACGGGCCAGGGTCTTCCCAAGAGCCATCTTACAGGAAGTCTTTACCTTTTATTCTATTAAGTAAGTTGATAAAAATTTGGAGAGAGAAAAAAGGCAGGTGTATTGAAGAATGGGGCAGCTGGATGCAAGGAGGAAGCAGATCGTAAATAGTCATCACTGTCCTAGTAAAATTGAGGGGGGGGAGTCAATTAAATTATAACCAAGGCCTTTGATTTTTTTTCTGGTATAATTTAGGGGTTACATGAGATTTATTATTTTATCTTTTCAAAGAGAAAGGGCATGTAAAATGTTTAAGACCATTAAAAATGTCTCAGTCAAGTAATATTGGCTTGAAATAAAAAAGGTACTTAAAAGAACAAAATATACATTTTCCACTGAAAGTGTTATTTCATGTTTATAATTGCTTGTCCAACAAATATTTTTTGATATCTGCAATAGGGAAGACATTTTCTAAATTGAAGGATGGACAAGACCTCAGAGAGCTTCTGTCTGTTCCTATCATAATACGCAGAGAGAAATTCCTTTAAAACAAATCATATCGAGCCCTCCTCTCACCAATCTCACTCTCACTGTCCAGCCCCGATCTGCTCCCCCCTCTGACCCCCCTTTCCCAGATATGATTGCTCTTCTCACAGATCTGCCTATTGTTCATTGCCCCACAGCCTGAAGGAAGTTTCTCCCTAGCTAGGATATTTAATATTGTGAGTTCCACCCCAGCACACTAAACTCTTTCCCTTTGGTTTCTCCCATCCCTTCTTACTTTCTATTTCATTTTATAATTTACCTACTAATATTATTTATTATTGCTCTCCCTCTACTCTAATGTAAATTCCATGAAACAAGGCAGGGAATTTTCCCCCTAAGATTTTATATTGCAATTCTCAAGCATACAGAAATGTTGGAAGAATGTTATAATGAATACCCATCATTTAGATTTTACAGTTAATATTGTACTATATTTGTTTTATTATATATCTATTCATCCCTCTATTCAGCCATTAACCCATCTTATTTTTTATACTAGAGGCCTGGTGCACACAATTGGTGCATGGGTAGGGTTCCTAGGCCTGGCCAGCAATCAGGGCCAATTGGTGCCTTCCAGCTGCCAGTTGGGGCCTCCCTTCCTCGGCTGCCGGCTGCCAGCTGGGGCCTTCCTTTGTTCCATGCTGCCCACTGGTGGTCAGTGCATATCATAATGAGCGATTGGTCTCCTGGTCGAACTCCCGTGGGGACAATTTGCATTTAGCTTTTATGTAGAGAGATATTTTAAAGTTGCAGGCATTAATGTATTTCCCTTTAGTATTTCAACATGTATGTCACTAACTAGAATAAATACTTGTTTCTCTTTTTTCCTCTGAGGTAAACTTTACATGGCTTTGACTAATGCATTCACAAATCTTTATGACGATAAAGGTTTACCACCACTAAGAAAGTTCTCTTAATCTTTCTTTCTCACATGGTTGCCAAATACAGGATGCTCAATTAAATTCAGTAAAACAATATATTTTTAGCATAATGTCTCATATTATATAGGATATACTTATACTAAAAAAACTCTGTTCATCTGAAAGTCAAATTCAACTGGGAATCCTGTATTTGATCTGGCAACCCTACTTTCCAGGAATTTCTTGCCCCGACTCCACAAAGGCAACCATTGTTCCAATTTTTTTTCCCATCAGAAATTTTACCTGTTTTAGGACTTCATAGTGTATATATTCTTCTGTGTTTTCCCCCACTCAGCATAACACCTTTCAAATTCACATATCATTGCGAGTTTGTGTCTTTTTAGTGTGGAAGAGCATTCCATAATATAGGTGTAATATTGTTTGTTCATTTATTCTTCACCTTGGGCTTTTTCCAGTTTCTGTCTATTGTGAATGAGCTATTACACACCAAAGCATTCTTAAAAACATGCAGTGGCTGCCACTTACACTAGTTCTATGTAGAAGCTCCTTAAACTACCTCACAGGCACTATATAACTTAGCTTTTCTTACCTCTTCCTTGGTCTCACCTCTTGCCATTCTAATTTTCTTACCCGCGCTATTCTCCAGCCTTATTCCTTCCAGTACCCTGAAACTTCCATGCCGCGCCCGTATTAGCCTTTGGCATGCAATCCCTGCAGTTGGAACACTTTCTTTCTACTGGTTTCCTGGCACGTTTTGCTCATGTTCCTCTATTTATTACAGTGTTTCTCAAGGCATGGTTCTCAATATCTCTGGGCCTGTACTTATAACCTCTCTATGGCATCAGTGAACAATAGTTCCTTTTTTTCACGGGGTTATTGTGCTAAATAAATAAATGAACATTTTAAAAGCACTTACCATGGCACCACAGTAAGTGCTCGGTCAATGTTTGTAATTTATCTGATGGAGAACCTTGAGTTCTGGAAGCTTATGCTATGTGTCTGTTGCATGCTAAAGAACAGGGAATGACTGAAGGTAACAGCAGCAGAGTGGGAGATGAATTAAGGGGGGTCAAGCAAGCAAGAGGGAAAAGATCAGAGTTTATAGTAGTAGTCCACCTAAGTACACTCAATGGGAGTTGAGTTAATGGCAGTAGGGATTGAAGACGGCAGACGGATTCAGATCTAGAGACAGAACTGACAGAGTGAATGTCAATGAAAAGGAAAAGGTGGTGACATAGATGTCTCTGAGATTTCTGTCTTGTCTCTAAGAATGTCGGTGCCGAGTAGCAACAAGCATTTGAATGTACAAGTAATTCTTTTCTCTATGCTTTTTTTTTTAAACTTCACTACAGCCTTCTCTGTTGGTCCCTATTATGAGTCAAAGTAAGTCACAGAATATAGAATAATGACAGAAAGGGGAAAAAGCCTGGTAAAGAAACAGACTGGAAAGGGCTCTTTAATCTAAAGAAAGCAACGCATGCCAAAGCGCTGGGAGTGCAGGTCATGGCTCCCTCTGCTCGACGGGCTGGCCTGCCAGGAGGAAGACATGAGCTGCACTGTTCAGGACTGTACTCGACCTGCCTGTGCGCATTCCCATGGAAAGGTCGCAGTGTTTCTGAACAGTATCGAGCAGATTTTGGCTCAATAATTGGGAAACATGTTTTAACAATTAGAATGTCTGGATATTAGAATGGGCTGTTTTGCTAAGCCTGTTAATTTCAGTCAATGGAAGAATTAAAACAGGTTCAATTCAGGATGGTGCCAACTTATGTAAATTTGGAAAAGGTACCGATTAAGAAAAGATGCTCTATCTATTGGATGACTTGCTGGAATGTTTCCTCCCTGTGGATGTAGCCGCTTGCCAGTTCCGTGGCTTCTGAGCAGAATGTGGCCCTCGTGGCCTCGGCTCTCCTCCTCAGATGGAAACCTTGTGCAGTGTCCTCTTGTTAGAAATGCTGTCCATCAGCTTCCTGAAGTAAGCATGGACTTGGAGTTGACGCCCTCCAGGGTTTCACAGTCTACACTTCCAAATGCAACCTGTATATGAATCAGCATTTCAGGTGTCCCAGTCTCGACACAGATCATGTTCGAGGAAGCATAATGATACATTCAAAAGTAATGTGAGAGGGTAGAAAAGGGTAAAGGGGGCCAACTGTATGGTGACAGAAGATAATTTGACTTTGGGTGTTGGCCACACAATGCACTATCCAGATCATGTATCATGGAGATGTACATTGGAAACCTATATGGTCTTATTAACCAATCTTGCCTAACAAATTTAATAAAAAAGTAATGTGATAAGAAAATCAATCTTTACTGGTGTCTCTCAAAAACCATTAAATGTGATCCAATTTCTAAATGGAATAATACTTCTTTTTTTAAGATTTTTAAAAATGGCTTTTAGAGAAAGAGAGAGAGAGAGAGAGAGAGGTAATACCCATGTGAGAGTGAAACATCCATTAGCTGCACGACCCTCCCCCTCCCCACCAACCCAGAACTGGTCCCACAACCTGGGCATGTTCCCTGTCCAGGAATCAAACCAGCAACATTTTGGTGCATAGGATGACACCCGACCAACAGAGCCACACCGGCCAGGGCTGAACAGTATTTCTTTTAAGACTCTTTCTTCGTTTGAGCCTGGCTCAGTTATCTCATACTTCATAATTGCTCCAGAGGCTGTTACATGCTAACCTCCAAAACTCTCTCCAACCCCAGCCCAAGAGGTTTCTCTCTCTGTTTTGTCTCCTCCCTTTCTCTTGCATTCACTATCTAGTTTCTCCTCTTTCTATTGTTGAGATTCTATAATAGTAGCAAAAGGAATTGTGTTGAAAAGAGATAGACCTTTCCCTACACAGTGAGAGAATGGGGAGGAGTCCTTATTTTCCCCATTACTATCTCTAACTGTTTTTCTCTCTTCACCTTGTCTCCGGTTCTCTAACAGTGTAGCCTGGAGCCAGGCTGAAATAGACTAAATAATTCTTGGGTACTTTCAGGAGTAGGGACATTCATGTGTTAATTCTTACTGAGTGAGTTCTGCGTCTGCAGGACCGTCTATTAAGTCCTAAGGAAGTGGCAAAGCAAGTTATGTGAATAATCCCTCCTCACAAGGAATTTACAATCTCACCAGCGTGACTGGATAAAATCACATGAAGTAGATTTCAAGGAAGAAAACCAACAGACAGTGAGAAGGAGCGCAGCGGTACACCCACGAATAGCTTAAGGGCTACCTGGATGTTGGGTGTGCAGCAACAAGAGAACTGTGAGGAAACCAGAAGTTTCACGAAAGAGGTAAGGACTGGGCAAATGTTTAGCACAAGGAGAAATACCAGGGAGCTAGGGAAATTGCTGTAGAGTATGCAGCAGAGGGTGAGTCTAAGTGTCTGCTGGAACAGAGGGTCTGTGTGGTGTGCGAAGGCTTTTTCTCAGTGGGACTGTAATTGCCCCTCCTCTGAGCTTCCATAGCATTTGCTCTGTGACTTGATTATTAATTTACCTCATTCTACCTTGAGTAAGTTATGCATTTTCCTATATTCTTAATTAAATAACTCCTAGACAATACATACCCCCTCTTTCGGATAACTTCACACGGAGTCCAACAGTATGTGGTTTTCAATGGAAGCGAATTAGAGGGGTATAGGAGAGGGGAGAGAGGTGTCATGCTTGTGCTAATGAGTTTAAGGTTGATATTGAACACTGAATGATCAAACATGTTAGAGATGTAATCAAAATAATGTTCTAGGAAGAGATATTTTTCTGTATTTTCACATGGCAGGTCAAAGATAAGTTTATGTTTTTTTTTATAAATATAGGTGTTGCCTAGATCTCTGGGAATCAATTTCTCATATAGATGATACATAGTATTGAACTTTAATCTAAATTTAGTTATGGAAACTTTTGTATAAATATTATTTAGTCTTTTTGAATTTTATGGGCTGGGTCAAAGATTCTCTGATAATCTTATGGGTGTGAATAAATTTCTTCACAAAGGTTTTTTTGGTATTGCTGATTATAATTAGGAATGATACCATGCTCTGGAGTAAGATTTTGGCATGCTTTAAATAATGTATTAAGTACATGAAATGGAAAAAAACCTGGAAATGGAATTCCAGATTTTACACTTAAAAGATTTTAAGGAAAGATTTATTCAAAAATGTTAAGAGTCTTTTAATTGAGAAACTACAAAAGTATTTTATCAAGCTAATTTCTGCTCCTTCCTGGACTTAGGATGTTTTAGCACAATTGCTGGCACTGTTTAGGTACTTTGATACAGATTCATTTTCAAGTCTAATAATCCTGTTTACATGAATTCTTTGTTACTAACATGTAACAGAGTTTAAAAATGAATTTAAATTATTAGATTTAAACGAATTGTTACTGTTGATTGGTGACTTCAGTCAAGCTTTCAAATCTTCTTTATTTTGTCAGTATATATTTGAATTTATGACCTAGATATGTTTTGAAAAAAATCTTTATTATTAATTTGGATTATAAAAATAACATTTTATATATTTATAAAATATGTTATTTTTAATCCAAATTTGTAATAAAGATTTTCTAATAAATTATTTGCTTATATATTGAATGAATTATATAATACAAATATAAGTATTGCTATTAGTGAATGAATGAACATTTTTAGTCTCCCAGGGACTAACAATGATAAGGACGTTACCTCTTACGTTTCTGAATTTTGTAGAGCCGAAAACGTATACTAGTACTTCCCAAAGAAATAAGTCAACATTCTCTGATTTTATTTTGCAGGACTGAGCCCTCTGGAAGTTTTATCTTTTTGCATAGCTTATAGGGAGAGATCAGCTAGCTGAATGTTTCCTGCTTTCATTAGCATGACCCAGCCTACTTCTAACAGATGCCCAGAACTGCATTAGTCTTTGGGGTTGGAGCCAAACATTTAAGACTGCAGAGCGTATATGAGAATTTGCTGGTGAGAGAACTCTAGACCAACTTTACACTGAACCCATTTATTTTCCAAGATTGGAAAAATATTATCTTAACAGGAACCATTTCCCCATCTCATTCAGATAAGGTTTCAAGGTTTTAATCTATACTTTTTTTTTATCTAGAATGATTAGCTGCACCATAATAATACATACAGTCCAGTTGCATATATTTAAGTGCACCTGTTAATCTCTCTACCTGCTTCTCTCTTTCACTGATTTTTTTTTTTGGATAGCTTTGATACTGAAAACCACGGAAGAATTGAAGCCTTGCATTGAAAGGAACTGTTCTGCAACAGTTTTTTGTTTTTTTTCTTGTCTAAAATTTACTTCTGCAAGAGAAAATCTGAAAAATGACAGGGGCAAAGAGGAAAAAGAAAAGTGTGATCTGGAGCAAGGTGAAGGCTCCCCATTGTGAAGGCTTTAAACAGTGGTGTAGAAGGAGGCTACCAATTTTGGATTGGGCATTACATTACAATCTGAAGGAAAACTTGCTTCCAGATATTGTGTCTGGGATCATGTTGGCAGTTCAACAGGTGACACAAGGTAATGTGTTGCATTTGATTTTCCTGTTTTATGCAGAATAGTTGTCACTTTGTTTTAGTGGAAGAGTATTGTGACCTCAGATTTACAATTTAGCTACTGAAATGAGTTTTTAATTAATTTGAAGAAAATAAGCACATTTAATATTTATATACTGAATGTCTGTGTAAATATATAGAGAATCCTGTATGCCCTTAGAGCTTATTTTGTGCTGGGGCTGACCAGCAGACTCTGAGCCATGGATGAATGATTACTCTGACACACTATTGCTGTGAAAGAGAGGACTAAGGGACTGCCTGGCTATAGGAACCAGACAGCCTCATTTGCCTGCCTCTTCAGGCTTTTATGGTAACAGCACTTTGAGCTAAAATTTAACTTTTAGATAAAATCAGGGTAACCATTCTTGGGAGGACACATGCGTCTACAGTGTTCTTTAAACAAGGATGTCTAAAGATTAAGCATAAAGATTCCGGTAAGCACCTGAAGGTCACACGCACACAGACTTGTTTGGAAAGGTTAAGGAACAATTAGGGATGGTCGCCTTCAGCCAACTCACCTAGGTTGGAATTTTGTTCTTACAAACTTTCCAACTAAGTCTCTCGTGTTCACTCTCGGTATTGATTGTACATGCCAATCAATTCTGTATCACATTGTTATAGAACACCAGAAAATATGTTATCAGACAGCCCTCTGGGTCAGATGGGACTCTTATCAACCTTGTAGGAAAGATTTCAAATGAGTGACACTGCATAGCAGTGTTGTAGCAAGCAAATTTATTAAAATTATACTTGGCATGAAACATAAGTGGGCACCCAGCTAATCTGAGTGCATGTGTGGTGGGGGTTCAAGGGATTTTATAACCTTCTGTCTACTGGTTTCAAGGTTCCTCTGCTGGATATCTTGAGCACAGACTAGATTTCAACGTCCCTCTTTTACTTTGTGGTAGTTTTCCTAGAATTTATGAGACCACCTGGTAAGTCCCAAGAGTGCTTACCTCTTTGTTCAGTGAGTGAGATAAAATGCCCCCTTTTTTTCCTTCTCTCTTCCCCCCTGCCTTAGCAATTCCAGGGTAATTTAAGTTATGTATTGTCTGGTTAGGGAGGAGAGGTATTAGCCATTTGCTCTCAAGTATTCTTGGTTGGGGAAGATAAGGTCTTGTGATTCAAAAGCTGGCTGCAAGCTGCCCAAACTTGTCTTGTTTAATTTTCTCATCTCGGTTTCCCTATTCCACTTGCCCAGGAATTTTCCTTCCTTCTTACTATCCTGTCACAACATTATGCGCTGTATTTATTTCTCAATAAGAAATTTAAACTGGCGAGAAGTCTTATTTTAATTTTCCCAAGGCAGATTCTAAATGACCTTCTGGATTTAGATAGGTATTTCTCTTGGTGAAAGCTTTAGTTAACTAGTGTGAACACACACGTGTGTGTGTGTGTGTGTGTGTGTGTGTTTTCCTTAAAGATATACTCATTGTATTTCTTTAACTAATTCAGGTAATACTTTACTAACTGTAGCAAGGAAAGGAACTGACTTCTCAGCCTTGAGAATTTGGAACACTCCTCAACACAGACTTTGTAGATTTATATTTCCTTGCAGTTTCACTATCTCCTTGTCTTGAACTATTATCCCTACCATTACATTATATGCACTCTTTTATTTGGAATATTTAGTAGTTGAAACAAACTTGTTTGTGTATTTGTGTTTTTAATGTGGTTAGAAACACCTGCACTGATGCTTTAAGATCCATAATACTACCATATTTTATGGGATTACATTTTTCTGAATAGTCTTGTATTATATTTTTAATGACAGTTTTGTCAACAGCAAAATATAGTAATCTTTCATAAAAGTTCAAAATAAATAGCAGGTTAGAGTTATTTCCAGCTTTGATTTTAGTCAGTTTTATTCAAAGGAGACACTATCACGTACTTTGAAACTTAAATTTATTTTGCTTTAACTTAATGTGAAATGAAAGACATATTTAAAATCAATTTGTTTTTTCACCTTTGTAAAATATCAGGTTAATAAAGAAATTTGGGGATATAATAAAATACCAGTGGTATGTCATTAATGATAGCATTTATGTGTAAGTCATTAGTAGTTAGTTGCATGGCTTCTATAGATTTTGGGAATTTTTGTTTATGATTTATGTATTTAATTAGTTATGAGGAAAAACTGGCCAGCTCCCAGCTGATGAGAAGCACAAAGTTCATTCAGTCTTTGTATCTCCTAAAGTTATGGATCTGATTTCTGTTTCTCTTGGAAGTCTACCACTGATTGGACATTTCTACACCACTAGAAAGAACTTAAATGTTTTTGTTGGTGCAACAAAAGACACATTCTTCTAAAATTACCTCTTCTTTTAAAAACAATCTTCTCAAACTTGCTCATGCTTACCCACTATGGAGACATGAAAAGTGAAATATCATGACATTGCTGTAAGGAGTATTGTACTAAGCTCCTTATATACATTACCTTCCTCTATCCTAACAAAATCCCAAGAGACAGCTGTCTCTTCTCCATTTCCACATACGAAAATGGAGGCTTAGAAAATTAAGTAATTATTTCTGGTCCTCATGCCTAATAAGTGATAGAGTTAGGACTAAATTACAAAGTCAACACTTAATAGTTTATATTTTATACTCTATACTTCCAAGATAATTACACATTTACAATACCAATCTATAATAATAAAAGCGCAATGTGCTAATTGACCAAACATCCTTTTGGACGAAGCTGGGGCTGCGAGGGAAGCCTGGGTCCCGGGTGCCTGCTGGCTACTCAAGGGGAGCTCAGGTCTCAGGTGCCAGAGAGAAGCTGGTACTGGCAGCCAGGGAAAGGAAGGCCTATTCTTGTATGAATTTCATACATTGGGCCTCTAGTGTTAATAATAGAAGACATTTCTTTAGGGAGGTTCAAACATTCTCCTCTTCAAATTACTTTTGCATTTAGCTATCATCCCTGCACCTTTTAGATTCAAAGGGTGAAGTTACAACAGTGGTTCTCAACCTTTTGGCCCTTTAAAATGGTTCCTCATGTTGTGACCCCCAACCATAAAATTATTTTCATTGCTACTTCATAACTGTAATGTTGCTACTGTTATGAATCATAATGTAAATATCTGATATGCAGAATGATCTTAGGCGACCCCTGTGAAAGGGTTGTTCAACTGCCAAAGGGGTCACGACCCACAGGTTGAGATGTGCTGAATTACAAGGAAAATAACTATAACAAAATATAGAGTAAAGAAGGCATTTATATATCACTAGAGGCCCAGTGCATGAAATTCATGCACTCAGGGGGTCCCTCAGCCCAGTCTGCACCCTCTTGCAGTCCAGGGGGAGTGGGCCTAAGCCAGTAGTCAGACATCCCTAGCGCTGCCGTGGAGGCAAGAGAGGCTTCTGCCACTGCCACTGTGCTCGCCAGCCGTGAGCCTGGCTTCTGGCAGAGTGGCACTCCCTCTTTGGGATCAGGTGGAAACCGGCTTTCTGAGATCTCCCAGAAAGGTCCCAGATTGCTAGAGGGCATAGGCCAGGCCTGAGGGACCCCACTGGTGCGTGATTGGGGCTGGGGAGAGACACGGGAGGTTGGCCCACCAGAGAGAGACTGCAGCAGAACTCCATGGAGTGTCCAGTCCCTCTAGCTCAGTCCTGATTGGTCGGACCCCAGCAGCAAGCAAACCTACTGGTTGGAGCATCTGCCCCCTGGTGGTCAGTGCATGTCATAGCCAGCAGTTGAGTGGCCTTAGCATATTATGCTTTGATTGGTTGAACGGCCAACTGGTCAACCATACACTTAGCATATTAGGCTTTTATTATATAGGATTACCTTTCATTTGTGTGAATACAATATTGGCAATCATTATAGGCTCCTTTTCTTCAAGAACTAAGAAGAAAGAAGGGGTAATTTTTTGTTCTTGCCTCATAGCAAACAATAGAAACGAAAACCTGTTTTCACTCTACTGAATATATTTTGAAGATGAGCAAACATTCTAGAGAAGGTCATTGGCTTAAAACATGCACCAACATGGATGGCAAGCTAAATAGTATAAGACTCTGGTCTAGAGAGTATTTAGTTCACATTCCAGCCAGGGTGACCACTTGGGGGAAAATAGTTTCTGTGTTTCTAACCTGAAAACTCAAGCATTGAGACAGAGTGGAGGCCTACAATGCATGACTTGCCAAATAAGAACCTAATCCACTGAGGAGGAATATGAGGATGTTTGAGCTTGTAATTCTAATGGATCACCCATCTAGAATTCTGTTCCTATGCCATGGAAACTTTATGCTGCCTTAGCAGGGGAAAGATGGCTGTTCTTATAATTCTGCTGGATGTGTGGCGTTACTGGCACAGAAACATATGTGTGGAAGCGGAGCTTCATTGCACTGCTGAGGGCAACTTAATGACATGTGAACAATAAGTGGGAACTCCTAAAGCACATTAGACTGTAAAAGTTAAAGGGTTTTCTGGGACTGTTCCTCTATATAGTCTCAGGCTTGGGCATATGGAACCCTAGCATTAGCTACCTAGCTCTAACCTGGCTTTCTTTTATATGCCAGTATATACTAGAGGCCTGGTGCATGACATTTGTGCACTGGGAGCAGGGGAGGGGGGTGTCCCTCAGCCCAGCCTCTGCTCTCTTACAGTATGGGACCCCTTGGGGGATGTCCTTAGTGCTGCTATGGAGGCGGGAGAGGCTCCTGCCACTACCACTGCACTGGGCAGCCATGAGCTCAGTGCTCCCCCTGTGGGAGCCCCACTCAGCCAAAAGCTGGGCTCACTGCTCCTTAGCACTACCTTGGAGGTAGGATAGGCTCCCGCCACCGCTGCTGCGCTCACCAGCTGTGAGCCCGGCTTCTGACTGAGTGGCGCTCCCACTGTGGAAGCACACTGACCACCAGGGGACAGCTTCTGCAACAAGCGTTTGCCCCTTGGTGTCAGTGCGCATCATAGCTACTGGTCAACCGGTCGGTTTGGTCATTCTGCCATTCAGTCGCTGGGTTTTTATATATATACTAGGAGCCTGATGCACAATATATTGTGCACTTGAGGGTTCCTCAGCCCGGCCTGTACCCACCCAACCTGTGGCCCGCCACCTGCCCATTGGCCCCGCCCACCCCACACCCCGGCCAGCACCTGCACTGCACACCCCACCCACCTTGCCGCCTGCACTGCACCTGCCTCCACAGTTGTGCTGCTGGCCTCCATCTTGGCTGATTTAATTTGCATACAGCCACTCTGATTGGCTGGTGGGCATGGCTTAGGCGTCCCGTAGAAATGGTCAATTTCAATATTACTCTTTTATTAGAGTAGATAGATGACCATTTTTATAACTGGCAATTTGTATTTTTTAATTCTTTTCTTTTTTTTACCCTCCCCCATGCTGCCTCCCCAGTGGTGACCATCAATTTGATCTCTGTATGAGTTTGTTTTTGTTTTATTTGTTCATTAATTTTTTTAGACTACACATATAAACAAAATCATATGGTATCTGTCTTTCTCTCTCTGACATATATAATACCCGCTATGTCCATCCTTGTTGTCACAAATGGCATGATTTTTTTATGCATGAGTAATATTCCATTGTATATATGTACCACATCTTCTTTTCTGTTTGTTTATCAAAGAGCATTTAGATTGCATTCATATATTGGCCATTGAAAATAATGCTATAATGAAAATAGGGATGTATATATATTTTTGAGTTAGTTTTTTTTTATTTCTTTGGATAGATACTCAGAAGTGGAATTGCTATGTCACATTGTAGTTCTGTTTTTAATTTTTTTTAATTTTTTAAAAACCTATACTGTTTTATATAATGGCTGCACTAATTTATAATCCCAAACAGCAATGTGTGTTTTCCACATCCTTGTCAACACTTGTTGATTTATTGATGATAGCCATTCTGATATCTGTGAAATGGTATTCATTTGCACTGGTTTTCATTTGCATTTCTCTCATGATTATTGGTGTTGATTATTTTTAATATGTCTATTGGCCACCTCTATGTCCTCATTGGAGAAATGTCTATTCAGACCCTTAGCCCATTATTAAAATAAGGTTATTTGCTTCTCTGGGGTTAAGTTGTATGAGTTCTTTATACATTTTGGATATTAACCCTTTCTCAGATATATCATTGGTAAATATCTTCTCCCATTTGGTGGGATGTGTTTTGTTTTGTTGATGGTTTCCTTCACTGTGCAAACTTTAGATTGATGTGGTTTCATGGGTTTATTCTTTTTCTTCTGTTTTTCTTGCCTAGGGAGACACATAAACAATATATCAGTATAAGCAATGTCAAAAAATTTACTGCCTGTTTTTTTCTAGGAGTTTTATGGTTTCAAGTCTTACATTTACATTTTTAATTTATTTTGAATGTATTTTTGTGTATGATTTAAGACAGTGGTCTAGTTTCATTTTTGTGTGTAACTGTATAGCACCATTTATTAAAGAGACTATTTTTACCACATTGTATATACTTGTCTCCTCTGTTATAGATTGGTTGATCATATAGGCATGGAGTTTTTCTGGGCTTTCTACCCTATTTCATTAGATCTATGTGTCTGTTTTTATGCCAGTACCATGCTGTTTTCAATACTATTGCCTTGTAGTATTGTTTGATATCAGGTAGCGTGATACCTCCAACTTTGTTGTTCTTTCTCATGATTGCTTTGGCTATTGGGGGTCTTTTGTGATTCCATATAAATTTTAAGACTATTTATTCTAATTCTGTGGAAAATGCCATTGGTACTTTAATAGCAATTGCACTGAATCTAGATTGCTTTGGGTAATATAAATATTTTAATGTTTGTTCTTCATATGCACGGGCATGGTATATGCTTCCATTTATTTGTATCTTCTTTAGTTTTTTCCTTCAATGTTGTATAGTTTTCCAAGTGCAGGTCTTTCACCACCTTGGAATAAATAATAAAATACATAATAAATACCTATAAATACATACCCATTTATTCACACCTGTGATTTAACTGTAAATGGGATTATTTACTTAATTTCTCTTTCTGATAGTCTCTTCAAAGAAACTACAGTGCCTTCCAGCACCCCAGATAGAGTTTTTCCAAACCTTGACCCTCTAGCTCTTGCCCTGAAGTTAGTCGTTTTAGTTTTCTTCTGTCTGTCCCTGGAGCCATTTGTGCTGCTACCTGTGCTAGAGTTGTAGTGGTTCTCAACCTTCTGGCTGTTCCTCATGTTGTGACCCAACCATAAAATTATTTTCGTTGCTACTTCATCACTGTAATGTTGCTACTGTTATGAATCATAATGTAAATATCTGATATGCAGGATGGTCTTAGGCCACCCCTGTGAAAGGGTCATTCGACCGCCAAAGGGGTTGCGACCCACAGGTTGAGAACAACTGGTTTAGAGTGATTGAGTTTTTGAGCAAGTCAGTATGTGCATGGTCCCCTTAAGACCTGCAGTGCCTCCATCTATAGGAGCCCTTTGTATTTCTGGGACACGACTGAGGTCCACTGGGTTTTATAGCCAGGTATTACGGGGACTCCTCTTCCTGGCCTTGATGCCCCAGTTTGGGGAGCCTGATGTGGGAGGGGGACCCCACATTTCTCAGGGAGGACCTCTGCATCTGAGATACACACTCAGTCCTTATTTTCCACTCCATGGATATGGGACCTGCCTGTTCTGCCTCTCGCCCCATCTTGCGGTCCTGATGGTGCTTTTTTAATATCCTTAATTATAGGAATTCCTTTCCGCTAGTCTTCAGCTAGTTCTCAACGAGAATTGTTCTACAATTTAGTTGTAATTTTGATATGGCCGTTGGAGGAAGTGAGCGCAGAGTTTATCTATTTCGCCATCTTGACCAGAAGCTATTCCTCAAGGCTGTTTCACAAACAGGATTGACGAGTGAGGGCAGTGAATTCTACGGGAATAGTTCCGTTGAGTTGTGCGAGCTGTTGTTTTCTGGGTAGAAACTGAAGCTCCATAACCATCGACTACAGTCTATAAAATAACAGTGTTCTTGTATTTATGCCTGAGGGGAGTGAAACCACTGCCTGCCTCTAAGTCTGCCTCCCCTCTTTAGAGTAAGGTCACTAAGACAAGAAAGTATAAAGTCTTCAGCAGAGTGGCTCTCTCTCTCTCTCTCTAATTCTGCACAATTCTCAAGTTCTAGAAACAATTTTGCAGCTCCCGTTTCCTTGGATTTTCAGAATAAGTTGTTATTGTGCAAATCCAGACAAAACTGTCCTGAAAGTAAAATATTTGTATCTTAAATAGGAAACATCATCTTCTCTGTGATAAACAATTCTCTTTCTCATCAGTAGCGACAGTGTCACTCTCTAGCTATCTCAGCCAAGAGATTATAGCAGCAGCAGAGGCAGAGGCTGAGCTACCTACCTGCTTTCACGCTTCTTCTTGGTTGGGGGTCAGATCCTATGTCGATGAAGCCAATCTCACTGCAGCCTGGGTCTGAGGAGTAAGGGGTGTTTGCGGTTAATGTCCAACCTCACGCTCAGAGCCCCTCGGGAATTTGGCAGTGTCCACAGACCCTGAAACTACTGATGAGATTTATGTGGGAATATAGAGCCTCTTCTATTCCTCTACTACATTACCATTACTGCACCTACAAAACATTTCCCCCCCCCAAAATTGCATCTTTTAAAGGCTTCCAGTAGGCATTTTTTTTGTGTGGATATAATAAACTTGTATTACCAATACATGATTTTTGATCTTTAAAAATAATGAGCCATTAAAAATCTTAAGTTTCTCTCTCTCTCTCTTTTTCTTTCTCTCTTCACTTATATTTTCCTTGCTTTTCTCCCTATCCCCCTATTCCTTTTGGACATCCGTTAGCCCAATACTCATTTTTATTTCATTCCTTTATACTTTTGTTGATTGTGTTGCTTTTGCTCTTATCTAAGTTAGATGAGGTAATAAAATATCCACCAGCACTTGTAGCAATTTTACCCCAAATTAAGAAAGTTAGAGTTGTAATTCTGCTCTTATTAAATTGAACACCGTATTTATTAAACATGGAGAAGAGTGTATATAGACTTGAATGGATTTATCAGAACCTTAACTAGCTGTTCAGTGCCAAGGACCAGCCACAAACAAGATCATGTTTATTTTGGTCACCTTTAAACCACTAGTAGTCATTTTGACACACTAGGACATTTTTTGATGTGCATGCAACATACAAAGTATGTAGACAGTAGAATCTATTAGGAATAAAAATGAATAGTTATGGGTTACTTCTTACTCTTTGAATAATCAAAATTGATTCTTTTTTCACTCTAAGAAATTGTACCTATAATTGTACTATTTTATTCCTGTGGTCCAGGTATGGGAACTGCGTGCTCAGCCTCTGAGAGACACAGTCTTAGGGCTGCCAGTTAGCCAGCCAACAAGGTCACTTTGAATGTGTGCTCTTTGTGCCCCAGCCTTAGTCACCTTTCATGTCAGGCTTCTCATCTGTCAGTGGTAAAGCTATAAATCCCACCTCTTGCTGATGTTATTAGGTGAATAAGATTGTCCATATGAGCCCTAGCCAGGTTTTCTCAGTGGATAGAGCATCGGCCTGCGGACCAAAGGGCCCCAGGTTCAATTCCGATCAAGGGCACATATCTTGGTTGTAGATTCCATCCAGGCCCAGGCCCTGGTCGGGACTCATGCAGGAGGCAACCAACCCATGTGTTTCTCTCATCCATATTTCTCCCTGTCTTTCTTTTTCTCTTCTGCCCTCCCTAAAAAATCAATGAAAAAATATCCTCAGGTGAGGATTAACAGAACAAAACAAAACCTTAAAAAACAAAACACATGTGAAAAAGCTTTGCTAAGTGTGCGAAGGTATTTTGCTGTGATGTTAACACTTCCACAGAAAGACACTCGGTGCAAATATTTCCATGGAAGTTATCTTTGTAACCAAGGACAAAGAACAGTATTCCAAAAACTGGAAATGAAATGAAATATAAACTAATGGGTGAATTCTCTGTTGTTTAGAACCATGATGCTAGGCTCTCACTGAGCAAACAGAATAATAAAATCACGGCTTCTCTTGTTACTAAGTAAGCCAGTATTCATTCTGCTTTGTAATTTGCTACATTCTGAGTTATAAAATGGTATTCCTTATGCTGGTCTTCTTCACAGGCTTGGCCTTTGCCATTCTCTCATCTGTGCACCCAGTGTTCGGTTTATATGGGTCTTTTTTTCCTGCCATCATTTATGCCATCTTTGGAATGGGACGTCACGTTGCCACAGGTAATACTTCCTATTTCTGATGATGCCTCTCGTGTTTGTGAAGAAAAGGACCTCAGAAGTGGTCATTAGTTGTTGATTACATTTTACTACCTTTACTGTGAAAAATCTCAGCAAATATTAGGGCTAAGACATTTCACTTTCTGTGCCTCAGCCACTCGATACATGTTGTGAACGATTGCTAAATTACTATGTAACCAGTTTATTGTTAAAGATTCTTTGCATTTATAGCTGTAAATAGCCCATAAAAGGGAGACAAATGTTCTGATTTTACAATGAAATGTAGAAAATAAGTACTTCGAGGGATAAAGATAAGAATTCCTAAAATCTAGTGACTTAAATATTGGAAAGTATTTTCCACATAATTGATCTTTTAGGTTTCTTCTAAGCTATGATCTCTAATGCTCTGTAATTAATATGTTTTTAGCTTACTTAGCTCTGCATATCCAAGTATAATGTGAACTGTCACAAGTATAGTGGTCTGGTAATAGAACCAGATGGTTAGAAACATGAGCTTCAGGGTTAGTCCTGGATATATGTCTCATATTTTGTTATCTGCATGAGCTTAGGCAAAGTTTTAAAGGTTTATTTGCTGCTTTCTTAATATTGAAATGCAAAAAAATTCACATGACTATAGGAAGAACAAGATGAGATGATTGATATACAGTGTATGGCTTAGTAATTGCTACACAATAAGACGTGGAAAATGGACCCACATTTGTCTGAGATTGGGACAATTTTGGGGAAATACCATTGAACTTTAATTATATTACACAAAAATGGTATACTTAATCATTTTATGGCCATAGCATGTTGCTATACTGTAATAAAGGTCTATTCTCTTATGAAAGCACAGAGAAAAGAATGATTAAACCTGGCTTGCAGGTTCTGAAATGGATCCTTATGGATATGGGATTGGAGCCAGACCTTGAAACAAAACAGGGTTTGCACAAGTAGATAGAAGAACAAGCATAGTAGGTAAAGAGCTTCAGATTCATGCCAAGAACTCATATTTAGCCAGTGAGTGTACTGGAGTCTTTATATTTACCATCTTATTTGCATTGCCCCAAACTCTGAAGTGTAGATATATGACTCCCATTTTACAGATGAGGCAATTTAGACTCATAGTAACATGCTTTGTCACATTAGAGAAAAAAATGGAAGAGCTAGATTTATGTCTAGTCCATGATCTTAATCCCTACACTGAGGATAATCTCTGTGCAGGTCTACCGAGAGATGGGGATGTGTATGGTCTGGGAGGGAATAGCAAGTAGATGAGTGTGGTTGTATGTTGAAGGAATATGTGTATAAACAGGTGATTTGCTATTTATTCCATGGAGTGGAACAAAGGTTGGAGTAATGGGGGTGCACAGGAGAGTGTTTTTAATAGATCGACTTGGGTTTACAGTATGGATTCAACTTCAGTGGTGGACTTCGACAATTTTTATTGAGTCTGTTACTAATAGGAGATTCCCCTCCCCACCCCCCTTTTTAGGCACTTGCGCCTTGACATCCTTAATATCAGCCAACGCAGTGGAACGGCTTGTCCCTCCGAGTAGCCAGAACCTCTCTAAACAAAGTAACACAAGCATCCTGGGCTTATCTGACTTTGAGATGGAAAGGATTGGTATTGCTGCAGCTGTTTCCTTCTTGGGAGGTGTGATTCAGGTAAGTGGTACTGAGATGTGGGGATGAGAAATTGAGACAGTGGCAAAGGAAAGGCAATTGGAGCTTTATTTTTATTTGTGTTCATGCGTGTGTCTGTTTAGATGGGTAAGGGGCAGATGTGTTTTGTCTGGTATAGAGAATAGTTACTCTATAAGTACTGCTTGAGTGAATGAGTTAGAATTAATATATTGAAGTTACAGAGAAGTCGTTTTTGACTTTTTAAAAATAAACTTTCTAAAAAGTGTTTTTCCTTTCTGGCTTGGGACCCTGGCTCACTGAGTTGTTTTCACTTTGGTTGTTCTTACGGTTCAAATATTTGAATGATCGTTGGTTTCCTACACAGATAAGAGGGAAAGGCTTAATTCCTCTCCAGAAAAAAAAAATTATTGGAAAGTGTTTTCCCCAAAAAGACAAAATAAATTAATTACAAAATTCCTAGTTCATCTTAGCAAATGGATTTATTTGAAATGGCACCATTGTCTCAGCCTATGATAAATTTGACAAAGCTAGTTGCACTGGGATGGTATCACATGAGTACTATTCTAAATAATTAGGTACAGTTCTGTACATTAAAACCAACTCAGTCTTACTGACTGGGATTCCTGCCTTATGCCTAAGTCCCTGCCCTGGCTTCCAGTCTGACCCTAAGAATGGAAGTAGTTAATCCTTTTTACTCCTAGCATCCACCACCTATGGTTACTCAAAACACATCCTCCCAAGGAGCTTCTTGCTATTTCATTGAAGAAAAAAGAGGTTTTTTCCTGTCTTGTCAGTCCAGATTCAACCATATTAAGGCACCAATCATAGTGCCATTTTAGATTTTTAAAATAATTACAAATATGATCATGCAAATTTGATTTCCCCCCCAAAGCTCCATAGATCAACCGATTTTCTGGACTTTCTTGGTAACATGTACGATTAGGAAAAGAGAAACACAGTGAAGTAAATATTCAGGAAACATGTTGATTTTAATCGAAACACTTTGATTGTTCCTAATAACATTGCAAGTCCTGGGACCTGGTAAAGCTGTCAAGAACACTCAGGGGATTGAGCACCTAAAATTGTAGAACCCTATTTTCCATTAGTTCTGTCTGTCTGTGTGAAGTGAAAATATGTTGGATATTAAACTGTCTCGCAACCTTGGGCAATTTCCTGTGCTTTGTCCTCTTAGGTGGCCATGTTTGCCCTGCAACTGGGCAGTGCTACATTCCTGCTCACAGAGCCTGTGATCAGCGCAATGACAACTGGGGCTGCCACAAATGTTGTGACTTCACAAGTCAAGTATCTCTTGGGAATGAAAATACCTTACATATCCGGGCCACTTGGATTATTTTACGTGAGTTTTCCACACGTCTTTGTTCATATATATTTTGGTGTGTATTTCACAGAGTAGGATTTGGTTCATTACAATACTGAGATACTTCTACGTCAAACTTGGGTTAAATGTAATCTTCTAGGATATTTTAAATGTGGTTTAGGATGTGTTTTAACAAGTAATATCTATTAATTTTGGAAGCAGTTCTTTATAATGAACAATTGCATATGATATACTTTGGGAGCTTGCTTAGAAAAAAATGAACAGATTTTTTTGTGAGCTAGATATGTTGCCAACTTCTAATGGAAGCCAGCGACTGGGATCCCCCTTTTCTTTCTAGTACAGAGAGTAAAACACCTTACAAATGGAGATTTCCTTTACCAATGTAAATTTCCCTTGCAAAAGAGTAACTGATACTCCGTTTTCAAAACTTACTGTGTCTGCTCTTTCTCATAATAATAAGCTTAAAATAATCCTATGTCAAAGAGGCATATTTTGAGGGTGGCACATTCTGACCTCCCACGGTGTAATGCTCTATGCTTTGGGTGCACCTTCTATGGTGCACCACAATGAACTAATTTGTTGCTTTAATTGGTAATTTACTCGCTAGATTGTTAGCTCTATAAATGCTGAGGCTCATCTAAATTGTTTACCTTTGTAGACCTAGAATTGAGCATGGTGGTTGGCATAAAGCATGTGGCAATAAAAAGGTAAATAAAATATTGAATGACTGAGAACATGGTAATATTTTACATTAAACCAAATATCTATCGTTTAAATACCAGTGTTTAACTCCTTTGTATTTGATTCTCGGGTTTGAGAAAGAGGAAGAGACCTATGAAATCCTCTCACTGCACTGAACAGTAAGTTTCCATGTAACTAACGAGTTTGAGCATCTCTTCTCATTGAAGTGACTGGGAAGGAGAAGTCATACAGTGTTCATACATGTAGAAAGAAGCAACCCCTGAGTTCGTTACAAGCATCAAGGGCAAAACAATTTTGTGCGTGCAGCAAATTAGAGCTTTGCACTGACCACCCATCTATACCTCACCTTCCTGTCCTACAGCCATGAAGATTTCTTGGTAAACATCACTGAGTCCATTTGGACTCAGAGGTGGTTATCATGTGGGTGACCCTATATTTTCTCTGTGTTTCTTCTCATCATTGTAGATCTACACATATGTCTTTGAGAACATCAAGTCTGTTCGCCTGGAAACCCTGCTCTTATCCTTGCTGAGCATTGTGGTGCTTGTGATGGTGAAAGAGTTAAACGAGCAGTTTAAAAGGAAAATTAAAGCCGTCCTTCCTGTCGATTTGGTTTTGGTAAGTGTGAAATCTGCAGTTAGCATTCTGCCCTATAATGTCTGCCTGCTGTTGGGGTGACATTCTGAGGTTCACCATGTTGCCTACAATAACTCACAGCTGCTCCTACCTCTCATGAAGATGTCTCATTTGTGTGGCTTTCTATTCATGTAAGACCAGGAAACGTTTGAAGTCACTAATTTTAATAAGGACACACACACACGTTTTCTGTTATCACAGCATTTCTCATCTTCTGGTTGTGTTTACCTAAGTACAATAACACATATCCTAAGACTTTGCATATGGAGACATGTCTAGGGGGGGCCAGAGGCCGTGGCATAACAGGAGGCTGTGTGCCCTGGCTCTTAGCCAGGGACGGGATTTATAGCTAAAATACCGTGCAATCGACCTGATAAAAACAAGAGAAGCATAGCTGATTAGACAGTTATATCTACGGAGCACTAAAGAGAAACCTGAAGACGGCAAGAGGAGGGAGTCATGCAGGGGGAGATCTGGGAGCTGGGGCTTGGCTGAGAGGCCCGGCTGAGAGGCCCGAGTGATATTAGCTGCAGTTTTGCACCTTGTTGTTTACATTAATGAAAAGAGGAGATGTCAGCGGGTCACATGGAATCCACTGGTGATGGAGGAGGGAGGTGGGAGAAAGTAAAGTGAGGAAACCTCTGGAATTGGATAAAAAGTAAAAGGATAGACATACTTTTTTTACATCGGTGGGTATAGGATAGTTCACAGTCAACAATGAACTCAGTGACAATGAGGGCATCTGTGGTCTCTGCAGAGCATGCCTGTGCCTTGAGGAGACTGGAAAAAAGGAAAATTACTTTGACATTCCAACGATATGTTATCATAGATGCAAAATGGCGATATTGCGAGGTACAGTTAAGGTAAAATTGACCTTTGTCAAGGAAGATTCTGGCCTAGGACATGACTACTCACCATAAATAGCTTTTAGTTAAAAAAAAAAGTTTGAATTTTAGACCATTCTTTGTGGTTACCTCAGTTCTCTGAATTTGTAAGGCCACCTTGCAAGCTTTCTCTGAGCTAGTAGTCAGGTTAGCATGTGACCCCTTTTTGTCCACATTATTGATTACTATTCTCTATTAGGAATATCAATGCAATTTCTCAAAACAATGCTATTTTCTAAAGCATGCCTTCATGTTGCGAGGGACAAGTGTTAAGGCTGGATTGTGGTAACTTCACACTCTCTCTCTCTCTCTCTCTCTCTCTCTCTCTCTCTCTCTCTCTCTTTCTCTCTCTCTTTCTCTCCTATAGTCTGTTTTTCTCCCCTTCAAAATTAGACTTAATTGAGTTTAAGTAGAGTAAAACATTTTTTAAAAAATCCTATATAATAAAAGGCTAATATGCAAATAAACCAAATGGCAGAACAACCGTAACAACTGAACAACCAATTGCTATGACATGCACTGACCACCAAGGTGTGTCAAGTGGGTACAAGTGGGGCTGGCACCGCCAGCATATGGGAGTGGCAGCTTCCAGCAGACAGGGGACCGGTGGCCACGTGGAAGGGGTCGGGTGGGGGGTGCAGAGGATGGGTGGAGACCTGCCCCTGTGCCTACCACAGCCTCGCAGCCCACAGTTCCTTTCAAGGCACGAATTCGTGCACTGGGCCCCTAGTCTATATAATAAAAGCCTAAGCGACCGTTAATGGCAGAACCACTAGAACAACCGGTTGCTATAATGCACACTGACCACTGGGGGCAGATGCTCAACACAGGAGCTGATCTCTGGTGGTCAGTGCACTCCCACAGGAAGAGCATTGCTCAGCCAGAAGCCAGGCTCATGACTGGCGAGTGCACCTCTGTGGCAGTGCTAAGGAGCAGTGAGCTGGCTGAGCATTAAGGAGCAGCAAACAGGGGGGCAGTAAGGAGCTAGGGGTCCCAGACTGTGAGTGGGTGCAGGCTGGGCTGAGGGATCCCCCTTCCCCAGTGCATGGATTTTGTACACCAAGCCTCTAGTATTATTATAATGCCATTTAATTTTCAAGACTGCAAATTAAGTGCTCTCAAAAATCAGAAGTACTCTTTGAATTATAAAATTTCCTAATTTTTAAAAATCTGTATAACTGCTACATCACTTGTGACAATCCTGGGACACATGAACAATGTTTATTTTCAACATTAATTTTTAAAAAGGTGTTTGAAAGGGTACTAGTAATTTTTTTTCAACTGTAACCACACAGGTTATTGCTGCATCATTTGCTTGTTATTATACCGATATGGAAAATACATATGGATTAGACGTACTGGGTCATATTCCAAAAGGGTAATGTCTTTTTTCTTACTTTTTTGTTTGTATGTTTCTTTGTTTTTAATGGAAGAACAGCCTATACTGGAGGTAGGTGGTATGGATTTTATTTCTTTCAAAGAACCTGTAAAAAACAATATTCTAATTATTTTCTATTTTTAAATGATAAAAACAAATAATACAGATGTAGAGAAAGACTAATGTCAAACTGTTTACATAAAACTAAGAAAGTTGTTAACTGTTTTTTCAAATTACTTGTTGACAGTATTACAGTTGTCCCCAATTTCCTATCCCTGTCTGTCCCTCTCTACTTAGCCCAACCCCAGGCCTTCCCCACACTATTGTCTGTGCCCATGAGTTATGCTTATATGCATATTAGTTCTTTGGTTAACCTCTTCCTGCCTTCTGACTCCTTCCCAGAGATCTTTTAGTTGATTATTTTATACACATTGCTTCAGATAAAAGATTTGGAAATTATTTACAAAACTGTTGTTGTTTTGTTTTTTTATTAAATATGTATTTTTATTGATTTTAGAGAGGAAGGGAGAGGGAGAGAGAGATAGAAACATCAACAATGAGGGTCATTGATCAGCTGTCTCCTGGATGCCGGATACTGGGGATCCAGTCGGCAACCTGGGCATGTGCCCTGACCAGAAATTGAACCAGGTTCTCCTGGTTCATAGGTCGGCACTCAACTACTGAGCCACGCCCGCCAGGCGGTTGCTATTTTTTAAATGAGGGCATTACATTTCTAAATTAGAGTCATGTTCTGGGATTTAGTCTTCCCCATTCACTTACATATTCTCATGACTACTTTTATTTCACTTAAAATATAGTGAAAGTACACAAGAATTATCTGAAATAGCAAACCAGTGTATTGTATAATGGCGAGGGAGAGAGCGAAGTGGAGAAGGGGGCGTGGCTTCCTTACTGTCTGAAAGCTTTTCTCTGAAAACTAAGAGGAAGGTTAACAAGAAGAACAGTTCACCCTGAAAGGACAGGAGGTTGTTTCAAGTATAGCACAAAAGAAACAAAGGCATTTCAGGAAGAAGGTGTGTCTTAGGGCTCATTTCCTTTTAACAAGCTGTATACATACCAATGTTTATAAATTTGGGCCAAAGTTAACTATTGAGTCCTCTATGATTTTACCTTTCACTCCCAAATTTTGGTTTCTAACTACGTTAAGATGGAGGGAGAATAGAAAACATTTAGAGATTAATTTTTAAAAATTCTGCTTAGCCTTTATGCAGTTAGAGGTTAATGGTGATTCTCTGGGTCAATTTGCTGTTTGTAAAAAGTTTTCCACTTTTCCACCTTCAAAAGTCAGTTTAGTCCTAGCCGGTTGGTCTCAGTGGGTAGAGCATCAGCCTGCGGACTGAAAGGTCTCAGATTCGATTCCAGTTAAGGGCACATGCCTGGGTTGCAGGCTCAATCCCCAGTAGAGGGTTGCAGGAGGCAGCTGATCAGTGATTCTCTCTCATCATTGATGTTTCTATCTCTTTCTCCCTCTCCCTTCCTCTCTAAAATCAATAAAAATATAATTTTTTTTAAAAAGTCAGTTTATTGTTTCTATGTCAGTTTATTGATATTAATAATTAGGCAAGTCAATTTCCATGAAACAAAATTTCTAATACTTTCAAATGGTAGTACTTTTGTATAGCATATATTTGAGTCTGTAGTGATATAAGTACATTTGTTTTGGGGGTAAACTTCAGCAAGTAGGTAAAAAAAATGTATTCCTCTCCTCCATCCACACTATTCTCCCTTATTTTGAGTGAATTTTCCAGATCCAGCCTCTTAAGAAATCAACAAGAGTGTGACACTTGAAATTAGACAGAACTGAGACTGAATCTCAGCTCTACCATTCACTCTGTGACTTAGATACATTTCCCTAGCCACCTCCGTACAGTTAATATGAAGAGCTGAGCCATCGACTTATTTACTAGATATTTAATGAACATGTATTGCCTTTTCTGTTTCTTCTTCTTTTTCCCCGGAGGGATGCATAGTTAAGTGTGCTGTGAGAGGATCAAGTTAGAAACATAATTAAGCTGGTGCATTCAATGCCAAATTTAAGGATTAGCTCAGGAAATTGTAGCTCGCAGTAAACTAGTGTCCTCATACAGGCCTATAGTGTTCAAGGCCTGCCAAATAAGTCTCCAAGGCCAGCCAAATAAGTATTTGAGAAGGTTCAAATGAAAGAATGCTCCAAATATGCTTTTGTTCTGATATAGAACATTTTGGTCAAGTCACTTCCCGGCAATGGTGTGGTGTTCTCCTGTGGTGTTCCTTGCGATTTTGCTTTTCTGTTAAAAAATGTTGAAAACAAAGGGCTCATAAGGGCAAGGCTGCCTGGCTTTCTCATGGGCAACTTACTTACTCTATGTAAACTTCAGAGTCACCGCTGTAGTGGAATTCATTACAAGTCGTTACAGAAATTACATGAAAGTTGGTGACTTCATTATGTATTTCTTTCCACAGAATTCCTTCGCCTAGACCCCCCTCCATGAATGTCCTCTCTGCAGTAATCACAGAAGCTTTTGGAGTAGCACTTGTGGGCTATGCGGCCTCCCTGGCTCTTGCTCAAGAATCGGCCAAAAAATTCAAATATTCAGTGGATGACAACCAGGTAGAGTGGATGACAACCAGCGCCTTTCCATAGCTATCAATTCATCATGTGTGAACTCCCAGATCCTGAAAATGTTGACCTTATGAAGAATATAACTTTCCTACGGATACAGCAAGAATAGATTGGCCAAATACAAAAGAAAATCTCTAAATCATTTATAGCTAAATATCTGTCCTTTATGGGTTGATTTATAATTTTATCTTACTTTGAGAAAGAGGGCCATCTTGATTTTCTTTTTAATTTGCTTTTAGGCAAGAATCTAAATATATTATCATTGAATACTTACTTTTTTATTTTGTTTTCTTTATTGGTTAAAGTATTACATATGTGTCCTTATCCTCCCATTCCCTCTCCATTCCCCCAGCCCCCACCCTGACTCATGCCCTCACCCCCTGGTGTCTGTGACCATTGGTTATGCTTACGTATATGCATGTATACAAGTCCTTTGGTTGATCTTTCCCCCTTACCCCCGCCCTCCCTTACCTTCCCTCTGAGGTTCCACCGTCTGGGTCTGCTCAATGCTTCTCTGTCTCTGGATCTATTTTTGTTCATCAGTTTACATTGTTCATTACATTCCACAAATGAGTGAGATCATGTGATATTTATCTTTCAAAAATGATGGTTTTTAAAGTACAGAAGACACCAGTATTCCTCTTCTTAGTAGAAAACTAAAGGGCGTGAGCATCTACTTTTGGAAAGCCAAACAACAAAGATCATGTTGATCATATTTCACAATGGATTTCTCTCACTGTCTTGGTTTAAGCCCTGTGGCCCCCATCCCTAAGATCAGCGGAGATACCTGTGGAAAACTGGTTACAAATGTCAAATTACCTATGTCTAATCTCACTCTAACACTGGGTGCTCTTCATTATTTTTGTGCCCCAGTTTTGTCATCTGTATAAAAGAAGATTTATTCATTCAACTGATGTGTATCAAATCCCACTGTACCAGGCACTAAGAACAAGGGATACAGTAATGTACAATACAGACCATATCTTTTATCAACTGAGACCCTCCCGAGCTTTTCCCTTGTACTCAGATTGAAAATCTCTTCACCAAGGTTTACAAAGCTCTACATCCCTTTGTTTCTCTATATATCCCCTTTCCTTTTTTCTTCTTTTACTCTGCTGCCCGCTTTTCATTAAACCCACTACCGATTATTCTGGCTCAAGACATTTGCACTTGCTCTTCCCTTTCCCAGAAGCTGTTCCCCTGCATATTTGCATGCCTCCCTTATTTAAATGTTCCCTTCTTAGAGAAGCCTTCCTGGGTAAGATAAAATCCTAAACTCCAGACTTTTCCACTCCCTCCTATGCTGTACTTGACATACTCATCTTGTTTGTTGTCAGCATTCCATCACTAGAATGTCAGTTCTGTCAGGGCAAGGATACTGGTCTCTGTAGGTTACTGGTAACAGGAAAGGCAGGAAAAAAAATCAGGAGGTTTTTATAAGAATCCAGGTAAATTTAGACGGTGTGTACCAGTATGTAGCAACGGAGGAGATGAGAAGTGAGCCGATTCTGGATTGAATGTAGATACCATCTGGGAAAAAGGGAAGGAGTCAAGAATATTGTCATGGGATGCTGATTGATGGGGATACATATTGAAAAATGTGTCATTTGGCCATTTGGTCATTTCGAACATCACAGAGTTCTCTTATGCAAACCTAGATGGTATTACCTACGACACACCTACATAATGGTATAGCCTATTGCTCCTAGACTACAAATCTGTGCAGCATGTTACTGTACAAAACAACAAGAGATTTAATCAAGCCCAATAAAAATAATATAACCAAGAAACACAGTAAACATGAGATATATGAGGCTGCTGTCAGTGTTACAGCCTTGATTATAGCGATTTAAAAGATGGGGAGAAACTGGCAACAGCGACAATAAATATCTTGTATTTTCCCATAAGGTTGTTATGAGGGTTAAATGATTAAAGTACTTAAAATGGTTTCTTGCTCATTTAATCACTTAGTAAATGTCCACTTTTTTTTTTTTTTTTTTGCAACGGTTAAATCACAACCATTGGAGAGAACAGAAATGGGATATAAACAAGACTCATTGTTTGATAGGTTGTACCCATGGTCTTTAAAAGTTGATTGTTACTAAGACGTGATATATTCCCATATTATCAATCTTCTAGGAATTTTTGGCTCATGGTCTCAGCAATGTGATTTCTTCATTTTTCTTCTGCATACCAAGTGCTGCTGCCATGGGAAGGACCACTGGCCTGTACAGCACAGGAGCAAAGACACAGGTAACTTACTTGTCAGCGGGGAACGTCCTGGCCTTTACTCTCCCTCTGGGGAAGAGTGCTTAAGAGTGGGCGTCTGTCTAAAACATGAAAGAGAGTCTGGCTGGCACGGCTCAGTGGTTGAGCGACGACCTATGAACCAGAATGTCGTGGTTCAACTCCTGGTCATTGTGGGCTCACTGGGGCATGCAGGAGGCAGCCAATCAATGATTCTCTCTCATCATTGATGTTTCTATCTCTCTCTCCCTGTCCCTTCCTCTCTGAGATGAACAAAAATAAAAATATATTTTTTAAAAAGTACAGGAAATAGTTTTATGTCTTCATTTTTTTCTAACTACTTTCAAGGAAGTCTGTTTCTCCTCTCTTTCTTGTAAATGTTCCTTCTAAAAGCCAATGACTCAGTGAACTGACTAAAAAAATACTGCACTAATAGCAGCTTTACTGCTGGCAGCCTTTGAGCCAGAGCTCTCACTACTGGAGCCCCTGTTTTTCTGTTTTTGCTAAACTAATCAATTTGAAAATTTTCCATTTTTATTCACTTTCTTTAAATGAGATGAATTATAATTTATTTAAATCAATTATATAAAAACCTAGAGGCCCCATGCACGAAATTTCCCTCAGCCTGGGCTGCGCCCTCTCGCAGTCCAGGATCCCTCTCACAGTCTGGGACCCCTCACTCCTTACCGCCTGCCTGCAGCAGAGGCTGGAGAGGCTCCCACCACCACGGCTGAGCCCGGCTCCTGCATTGAGCATCTGCTCCCTGGTGGTCAGTGCGCATCGTAGCAACTGTCGTTGCGCTGTTCAGTCGATTTGCATATTAGGGTTTTATTATATAGGATTAGCCATTACCATTGAGATTCCTGAATGAATAGATGTGCAAGTATTTAAATAAGTAATAAGATGTTTGTGCTCATTTGAGGTTGAAGAAATAATTTTTATATATTTTTAAGAACTCAAGTCAACTCAACACTTGAGTGCCTCCTCTATACCAAGTATTATGCTAGGTACTGGTAAGATGACAGTGATGACAATGAAGGTAATCTATGATGATTACCAGAGTGTCAGTGTTGGTGGAAACATATATTGATTTATGTGCCAGGCATTGCATATCATACTTTCTATGTAAATGAACTCATTTAACCCTTTATAGGCAACTTTGAAGGAAGTATAATTATTATTCTAAGTTTCCACATGCTAAAATTGAAGAAAAGAGGGTTAAAGTAAATTACTCAGGTCATAGAGCTAACAAGTTGGCAGAGCTGGGATTTTAACCCAGATAGATTTACTCCAGATCTTGCACTGTTAACCGTAGTTCTATATAAGAAAATACATGTATATGTTAATATAGAAACTCATATTATCTGTTCATCATTATTAAAACAATTCACATGTATTTAACATTGGAATTGAATAAGGATTTATAAAATATTTTATATGACAGGTCAAACGTTTTAGGAGCCTGCCCTTTTAAAGTCTTTTCTGGGGGATGGTCAGAAGAATGCATTTGAAAGGGTATGGTTTTTTACCTGGGGAGAAAGTGGCAGGAGAACGATGGGTGAGGACCAGCAGGAGTTTTAAGTATGCTATCAAAAATCAGTAATGGACAGATAAGGGAATTATCAGACAGTAAAAGAAACAGGCGAACTTGCCAAACAAGCATTTCAGTGTAGATTTTGTCTTTATTCAGTGACCTTAAAGAAATAAGTTACTGTTAAAGACTGAATGGAAGAACCTGTCATTGTCCCACATCTGGATGTTGCTGTGTACGTGCCTTTGTTGAACCTGTGTCTTCATAAGCTTTTCAGCAGGTTCATGGTGAACATTCTGTTTCACAGTCAACACAGGATCTGAGACCGTGGATACTGACTATGGATTTGCCTGTTTCATTCTGTCTTTTTCCATGACTGTACCTACTGCCTCATCTTGATTTATAATCAAAACCTGGAAGACCTACAAAAATGTGTCTTGTAGTCATCTAGGAATAACACAGAAAATATTGCTGCTACTTTTGGTGCAGAAAGTCATTTTTGTATAGTTTATTATAATACAATGTAAATGAAATGTGAATTTTGTTTTTAAAAAATAATAGAATCATTTTCTCATCCCTCAACCTGCTGGATTTTAGTAATTTAGCAGCTTGACTATCATTTTATTTACATTTCTTCACTTTATTCCTAAGTATAAAATGGTAAGAGTTGAAGAAAAGTAAAATACTTAGAAAATGCTTTTCCTATGGGTAATGAAGGGTATGAACACTTTACTAGTTAAAATATATAAATAAGGGGGTACTTAGTTGTTGTTTTTTCTGAGTTTTAAAAAAAGATACAAATTTATCTTTCTTTTTCTGGCTGCAACTTGCTTTTAAATTTTTTCTCTTAGTTGATCAGAGATGTATAAGAAAGCAGCACTTTATGTGCAAATTAAAGGGTACTCAAAAAGGCAGTAAAACTTGAAAATATAACTCAATGGGATTATTACAGAATCTTGAAGTTAGAGAAGTCTATTATAGCACTGAAAATATCTCATTTTAATCTTTTTTTTTTTTAACATTTACTGAGCTGTCCACCTCTGAAGTGATGGCTTGGACTGCATGATCTCACAAATTTTTTTTTAAAAATCTAAAGTTTAGTATCTGGATCTCTTATTTATGGAGACAACGAATGCAGTATTTTGAGAACATTGAGGGCAGAAACTATTATATTATTGATATTCATGCCTGAGGAGGAGATACATGAGGCAGAACTGATAAAAATTTCTTGTCCAATTAGATGCACTTGTCTTTTGTCCTAGGGCATCAACAATGATGAGGCAAGTGCAGCAAAGAAGCTGACATTTGCCATTTGTTTATCTGACCTATTTTATTTTATGACTTCCCATGTAAGGTAAACAAATAGTGTGTTTCACCCATCATGTGTCACTTGTGTAAGAAGGACCCTTTTAACTCTTGAGTTATTTTAACAATAGGACCGAAATTGTAGTTTAGTAAGGAAGTTATTGTTGAGGTACATACAAAGCATCATGTAAATAAAAGATCAGTTAAATATTATTTAGAGACAAGCCCAAAGGTAGTTATAATTTACTGTTTTGAAATAGGATTATTTAGTTAAGTTGTATTTTCTATATCATCTTTACTGTAAGATATTTTGGGGACCTTAAACTATACAGACAGTCCTCGGGTTACATCTGACTCCATGTACGTCATTTCATGGTTACATGGCCATCTCCCATTTGTTTATTAAAAAAAAAAGTTCCGCCATTTCAACGTATGTACATAAGTGTTTTATGTTTTACATTATTTACTGTATTTACCACAAGGCCAGGAATTGTTAACTTTCTTTAAAATTTTTTTTGCTGTTTCACTGAATTTAGCTTGATGAGTCCCAGTTTAGTTCATGGTCCATATACCTTCTCACGCCTTAGTTTTATGACCTTAGTCAAATCTCCGTATTTCCCTGGGCCTGAGACTTTCAGAGTATAGACTACGTCCCCCAAGTTCATATCTGCAATTAAGAATAAGGGTTTTATTTTCAGATACATTATATGAGTGAAGATCCCATCAAAGGGCCCGTGCCATTGTCTTTTATCATGAAATAAACCTTGGCAGTTGTCCTTTTTTTTCTTCCATATAAGCAGTGATATAATGAATCACTTTCTAAGGTATCTGAATAAATTCTGTGATTTGCTCTCTGACACCTAGCTCTCTCTGGTTTAGTGGAATGACAGCATCAATTTGTGTTAAAATTTTTATCAAAGCCCATTGACCTATGAACGAGGAGGTCACAGTTCGATTCCCGGTCAGAGCACATGCCTGAGTTTTGGGCTCAATCCCTGGGGGTGGGGTGGGGGTGGGGGTGTGTGTGTGTGCAAGAAGCAGCGGATTGATGATTCTCTCTCATTATTGATGTTACCATCTCTCTCTCTCTCTTCCTTCCTCTCTGCAATCACACACATAGTAGAGGCCCAATGCACGAAACTTGTGCAAGGGACTCGGCCCTCGCAGCCCTGGTAGCCCTGGCAGCCTCGGTCAGCCCTGGCAGCCTCGGTCAGCCCTTGTAGCTCCAGCCAGCCCTTGCAGCATCGGCCAGCCCTCACAGGCCCTTGTAGCCTCAGCCAGCCCTCTCAGCACCAGCTTTATCTGGAAGGTCATCCGGAAGGTTATCTTCTATGGGCAGTTTTTTATTACCAAATGACTTATTTCCCACAGAAAGATTTCTTTCCTCTTTATATGCTGGGGAGTATTGGAGATAAGTTCTACTAAATGAGGAAGGAACTTGTGACTAGCTTCATTTTCTTAGTTTAATTATTTTGAGTTTCATTTAGGATGTTGCATATATCAATAGTCTGTTCTTTTCTATAGCTAAGTAGTATTCTATTGTACAGATATACCACAACTTGTTTATCTCGTCATCAGTTGTTGAACATTTCAGTTATTTACAGTTTTTGGTGTTTGTTAATAAAGATTTTATAAATATTTACATACAGGTATTTGCATGAGCTTGCATTTTTACTTCTTTTAAACAGTTCTGGGATATATGGTAAGTGTATGTGTAACTTCATGAGCAACTGCCAAACTGTTTTTTCAGCGATGTCTGAGAACGCCAGTTCTAAATCCTCACCAGCCCTATATATTGATTGACTACTTGATTGTTTATATATTTATTTTTAATGTTAGCCATCCTAATAGAACCTGATTCCTGTGATTTTTCCATAATGATATTCTGGGTATCTCCGTGGTCCTGAGAGAGCCCTCTTTTTTCTGTGAGGCTGCCAGTTTGGCCAAAAGTTTCTATTAAGTCATGAACATTTGCTTATGTGAGATCAGGTTCTTCATTAGCTGGAGCATAGCTAAGAGTCAAGTTATTTGAACTTCCTTTTGTCAGCAGGTTGAATTGATTGGAAGATGATACTTTTCAGGATTAATAAAATGCATCTGTTTCATTGCAGAGACTTCTACTGTAATCCTATATAACTGCTTCATACTGGAGCCCTTTCTAACCAAGAACTCCAAAGAAGAGAGTAAATGCTTCAGTGAAAATTTATCAGCAGCACAGAAAAACCTTCAGCTGCATGTTCAAATATTGCCCAGATAACTCCCTGGGAAGTGAGGAGGGGAGTTAAACCAAACAGGCTAGAGGACCTTTAATTGAAATGTTTTCACTAGTAAACAAAAAAGCCATTGTTGTAATGTGTACTAAAAGTTTTTTGGTTTTTTTTTTCATAGAATTGCTTTTCTGTCATCACTGACTTAATTAGATTGCACCAGTTTGTCAGATGTCACATTCGGTTCCTTCAGCTGCAAAATAGAGATAATAGTCTACATAATTTAATAATCATGTGCCAGCATATTGTTTTTTCTAATCAAGATGAACTAAGAATTTTATGCCCCCCTTATTGCTTCGGAATTACTAAAAAGTTCAAGGTTTTCTTTTTTTATCTGTTTTGTATTTTACAGGTGGCTTGTCTCATATCTTGCATTTTCATCCTGCCAGTCATTTATGCAATAGGACCTTTACTTTACTGGCTGCCAATGGTACATAATCTGATTTTTATGTTTACTTTTAATGAGAAGCATTGCATATTAAAATTTCTTAAATGATCACCCTAGCTGGTTTCTCTCAGTGGATAGAGCATTGGCCTGTGGTCCCAAGTTTAATTCCAGTCAAGGGCACATACCTGGGCTGCAGGCTCAATCCCCAGTGTGGGGCGTGCAGGGGGTAGCCAATCATTGATTCTCTCTCATCACTGATGTCTCTCTCTCTCTCTCTCTCTCCCTCCCTCCCTCTCTCGCTTCCTCTTTGAAATCAATAAAAATATATCTAGAAACAAAACAAACAGAAAAAAAAACAAAGGAACTCAGAATACTAGTCCCAGTGGTTCATCTTGCCTTTCATAAGTCTGAGGTACCAAAGTTATGCAAGTAAGATTCTGGTCCTCAGAGATCCAGAAGCAGGGTCAGACTTCCCTTGTTCTCATTCAGTTAGTGAGATTATGTAATTTCCACTGGAGGATCTTTCAATAATCAAGTTCACACTTCAACAGAGTTATATCTTTCAGTGAAACTAGATAAACTGATACTCAAGGCAATTATAAAGAAATATATAGCTACCTGGGGAACTCAGTTGGTTAAAGCATCATCCCAATATGCCAAGGTTTGCAGCTTTAATCCCTAGTCAAGTCCCAAACCAGAATCAACCAATCAATCAATGCATAAATAAATGAAACAATAAATCGATGTTTCTCTCAAATCAATAAATAGAAATTTAAGAAATACATGATATAAATATTTAATTTTGCAACAAACAATTTTCAAACAAATTGTGGTGAATAATTATTATAAAGTTGAGGACAACCAGCATTATAACATTTAGCCTTATCATTCATTACTTTTCTTTTCCCTTTTTAATTTTTTAGAATGACATGTTTTACCTTGTTATTTTCTAGAATTGATATTATGTTCCTGAGGTGCAATAATTGGTTAGTTCTAAATAAAATGAATGCTACATTAGTCTTCTAAATGATGATTGCTTTTTCTCTAGTAAGTACTCTAACAAAGAAAGAAATTAAAATACTTTGGTTCTTTTAAGTTTTGATTAAAATATTTATCTTGCTTTTTCATTAACCTATTTCTTATTTGTAGTGTGTTCTTGCAAGTATTATTGTCGTGGGACTGAAAGGAATGCTCATACAGTTTCGGGATTTAAAAAAATATTGGAATGTGGATAAAATTGATTGGGTTAGTAGAAATTTAACCTACATTTTCATCTTTGACTTAAAACACATGTAAAAAATAAATGTTAATAGTTTCATTTGCAGAAAGTAGTTTTAGTCATTTGAGGCTTGTATACTTTAAACTACAAGTAATTTCTTTTAAAATCCCAATAAATGCATTAAAATGTGAAATGTCTTTATAAGATATAGGCATGGGGTTTTGTCAAATTTTGATTGATGTGTTGTTTGAGAACTTTTAAAGAAATGCTAACTAACTTGAGTGGATTGAGGATTCTTAATTTCTGTTATGCATTAATTTTGCCAGTGAAGTTCATGAAGTACACACTAATAAAAATATGACTGGTTTAACATGTATGAGAAATCGTTAATTGCTAAGTTATGCATACTACATTAATATAAGGTGAAAATCTTAATAGTGACCATATTCATTCTAAATACAAAAAGTCTCATGAATTCGATTGTAAATGAGTTATGTTGAGAGGATCATTATTTTAATAGGATATTGCCAGGAAGAGATTAAATTATACTAAACAGTGGAAAAGTGTGGCTTCTACTAACATAAATGTTTAATGTGCTTATTCAAGAGCCAAATTGGCCCTGGCACTTTAGCTCTTACAATTTCACAAAAAGTGGCCCCTTGCAAATAAAATAATAACGATCATTGGAGTAGTTGATCTAAAGTGGCTTTGATCATGATGTTAGATTCAGTCATTTTAACATTAGGGTTTGAGTTGTGTAGAAAAATAAATTAGTTCTTTTTAAAAATATATATTTATTGATTTCAGAGAGGAATGGAGAGGAAGAGATAGAAACATCAATGATGAGATGTTTCTGGGGATCCCCTTCTGGGGATCAAGCCCACAACCTGGGCATGTGCCCTTGGCCAGAATTGAACCTGGGACCCCTCAGTCTGCAGGCCGATGGTTTATCCACTGTGCCAAACCGGCTAGGGCAAATTAGTTCTTTTTACAGCAATCCTAGAAAGCAGAATATTGTTAGGAATGACCAAACAATATGGCATGCTTTTAAACCACACACATCAACCAATAATTTATAGACCTTGAATATAAAGTGTTGGTTGGGGATTGAATTAAGTATTGGCAGTGTATAGAAATCAAAGCATGTGCCTTTTACCCACCGCTGCTCCTGAGAGTGCGACGGGGCCAGCATTTGTTTCTGTATTCCTGGGCTTCTGTTTATGATATCGTAAATAATATATTCTTCTGAGAGATGTGGTTCCTGGAATATTGTAGAATAAAATTGTGAGGAACTTAGCAATCGTGAGACTATCTAAGGACCCACATCTTTTCTCTTTGCTTCTTTTTCAGGGCATATGGGTCAGTACATATGTGTTTACAATATGTTTTGCTGCCAATGTGGGGCTACTGTTTGGTGTTGTTTGTACCATAGCTATGGTGATTGGTCGCTTCCCACGGTAAGATCTTATTTAAATTTTCTGTTTATTATGACACAGCAGGAAAGTATATGGTGTTACCAGTTAACTTTTATTTCTATGGACTGTATAGTGCTGCAATTCATGTTTTATTTTCTATTGGAGAATTGGGGACAAAAAGAAAAAGGTTTTATCTACATATGGCATATAATAATGTTGTTATTGCTGAGGATTTTAGAAAAATACAGATTTACCAGTGTTTTATTAACAAATGAGATAGAGGATCTAAGCCATTTTAGGTATATTCTTATTGTTAAAACATCATTTTTACTTCTTCATGGTTAATGCAGTAATTAGGAAATGACATTTTGTTTTTCATCTACCTTAATTCTAGAGCAAAGACACTGAATATAAAAAACATGAATGAAATGGAATTTAAAATGAAAACAGAAATGGATGGTGTAAGTTTAATTTTTTTCTACTTTGTGCAGTTATTAACAATTTTTTGTGATTAAGATAGCTTTAAAATATCATTAAAACAGATAAATTATGTCATTGAAAACCATAACTATATTTTAATTAGTTTGAACTTTAAATTGCATATAGTGATTATTACATATGTGGCAGTCGACAAGCAGCAAATTAATAGAACAACTACAACAAAAAATTTATGTTAGCATTCATATAAGACAATAGAACTCCAGTCCACAGTAGAATCATAGTTCAGGCATATTGGAAACCTCTTTTCCATTGCTCAATTCCATAATACAGTCCAACTAAACCAATAGGCCATTCCAAATTAAATGATGAAGGAAGATAGGGAATAAGAAATGAAATAAGGCGAAGTCAGATCTTGTTATTGTTTGTTGTTGTTGTTTTTAACACACACACAACGAGATTGTATTATTAGCAGATGGTAATTCATTCTAGTGATTATGGAATGCCAATAGAATTAGTTTCTTGCACAGTGCACATTTAAAAAACAACTTAATTTGTTTTGCCCTATCAGGTCAATTGTGTTTTTGTTCTAGTATTTTTATTCTGAAGGATGGCCAAAATAAGTTGTAAAGTGAGAGGAAAAAAATGTTGCCTTGAACTTTTTGCAAATTGGCCTCCCTTTGAACCTGTTTTGTAAATGTTTGGTTAACCTTTTCTTCTTCATTTTTTACATTTTCTTGTTCCAGTACCTCACGGTTACCCTCAGAACAGAGAGAACTGGCCTTCCACCAGCAGGGTCACTGTCAGGGTATTTCTGAGTAGACTGGGAGTGAGAAGTAGCACCAGGAGTCCTTCTGGGATACCCGGGGAACTGGCCTATTTCCAATAACTCTGAAGAGATTTGCCTCTCAGAGAACAGCTGGAGTTCAGAGCCTTTGAGAGTGTCCCAGTGTCAACTTTCTCACCAATGCTGTCTTTCTCTTCTTTCTTATCTCTTTGTTTTTTTATTTTACATTTTACATAGGAATTTGTACAGAATCTTGGGCCCCTAAGATTCTCTGTGTATCTACATACAGTTATATACATTAGCCTTGGCATTCTTAACTTTGAAACAGAATTGAAGTTTCAAACTTAAAATTCTTGAATAGAATTTTAAGTTTTTAACAAATATACATATTTTTTATTGATTGATTTTGGAGAGAGAAGGGAAATGAAGAAGGGGAGAGAGAAGGGGATACAGAACTGAAGTTTCAAACTTAAAATTCTTGAATAGAATTTTAAGTTTTTAACAAATATACATATTTTTTATTGATTGATTTTGGAGAGAGAGGGGAAGTGAAGAAGGGAGGAGGAGGGGGAGGGGGAGGGAGAGAGGGAGAGGGAGAAGGAGAGCAACAGATTTGTTGTTCCGCTTAATTGTAGATTCATTGGTTGATTCTTGTATGTGCCCTGATCAGGATTGAACCTGCAACCTTGATGTATCAGGATGTTGCTCTCACTAACTGAGCTACCAGGCCAGAATTAAGCTAACAAAGTTATCTTGGTGGCAGTTAGTCATTCCTTTGTTCCATTCATGTGTTCTTCCATACTTTTTTCTATGAAACACACATTCTCAATTTGGGACATATCTTCCCACTCAATAAATTCAACCATATTGAGAATCTATTTTCCGGTACAACTCGAATCTTTATTCTTTACAAACACCTGTCTTTTAAAAACGTTAACTTAAAACAATACATTAGTGCAATCACGTGGTGTGATTAATGGGTAGATCTAATCACACCATGTGGAGGTTTGTGATAACTAAATATGAAAAACTCAAGAACTGTTTCATTTTTGGTTTGTAAGAAATTTACCCTTGATTAGAAGTTGGTTTGGTAACTTAAGGCTTTTTTTTTATTATTGAGTTATTTGTAGCAAATCTCTTCACTTTCTAGAGTATAGTTAGTTTTACAGTTAAAGGAACTTTCTGAGGTAATCTAGTTTAAATATTTACCCAATTATTAATATAAGGAACCTGAGAAAGGTTAAGTGAATTATCCAACTTCACACACTTAATATTTTTCTCTTATTTGTCTTTCTCTGCACGGATTCTTCATTATTTTCTGTGTCTCTTCTCTGTAAACACTGAAGCAGGGAGGAGTAATGCTTTATTTAATTGATAAGGAGTTACCATTTCATAGAAAATACCATCCTCTCAATTTCTAGGTCTGACCCCCATCCCAAAGGTCATGGAGAAGACAGTTTTAGCTGCATACCCATCAGTTGCTGCTAGAGAGACGTGGGCAAATGGTCACAGTAGATACTTTTCATATTGAAACTTGTCCTTCTCTTTTTCTATGTGCCTTACCTACAACCTGGCAAGCCAGGGCCTCGATTTCTGATGTCACCTCTAGATTTCCTTCTCTCAATTAGGACTATCAGGCACTTGCAGGGTAATATGCCAGCCAAAGGAAAGCTATGTCATGATGAGGTCAATGACTGCCAGGTTGAGCCTTTAGGACCTATTTTTGTTTTTAAAATACTCATGGTTAAGTAAATGAAGTTTTGATTTTGAGACTGAGTAGAGAAGACCCTTTAGGAAAGATAAACTTCCTGGCACTCTTTGGATATTCTAGGCTGTTGCATCCCCCACACCTAGTAGGTAAGGATAAGAGTCATTGCCTAAAACGCTTCAGACTCATCTCATGGTTCTTAATGTTTCTTGGTGAAGAGAATGCACATATTCTCCCTAAGAAACATGATAGTCTATTAAGTTCTCTAAATACATTTTAATAATGAAAATGTTAGCTAAGGGATTGCTTCCATGGTTGAGTGAAATTTGGCCCTGTAAGATTGAAATTCATTGGCTAGAGTTATCCTTTTTTATAGTATTCAGGACTCTGAATCCCATCCATTTCTTCTCCAAAAAGGAAACCCAGAAGCAGGTGAAAATTATCTCAATAAACAACCCACTGGTTTTCCTGAATGCAAAGAAGTTTCATGCTGATCTAATGAATATAATCCAAAAAGAACAGGCCAGCAACCAGCCATTTGATGATACCAGCAAGGTAGGATCAACTGGTTTCACCATGATAATGTCATGATAACCTTATACGACCATACTAAAAAATGTATCACAACAATGCAATACCTTATAAAAGTGTACAGAGGCTTCTGCCTCAGCAAAACGTTATATTGTATCAAGATTTTTATTTGTTTTTTACAGTTAGCTCTGGGGTAATCTCTCATTTATTATTTGTTTATTCATTTATTTATTAACTTATATATTCTTTCATTCAGAATATGTCTACTGGACATGTATACTAGGTACTATAATCTCGAGAAGAATGAATTAAATCAATTAAATTAGTATAGTTTCTATGTACCCTATACCACACAGTTTCCTCTATCTTTCATTAGTGTGGCATATTTGTTGCAATCAAAGAACCAATATGGATACATTATTATTATTAAAGTTCATGCTTTATTCAGGTTTTATTAGTTTTACCTGATGTACTTTATTTCTGTTCCAGGATTCCATCCAGAATATCACATTATACTTAGTTGTTCTGTCTTCTTTGGTTCCTCTTGAATGTGACAGTTTCATAGACTCTTTTTTGATGACGTCGATGGTTTTGAGTAGTACTGGTTAGGTATTTCATGGAATTCCCCTCTATTGGACTTATCTGGTATTCTTCTGACTATAAGACTGGGGATATAAGTGGGAAGGAAAACTATAGAGGTGAAGTGCCATTTTTATCACATTATTATCAAAGGTACATGCTACCAACATGAGTTATAATATTAATATTGACTGACCTTGACACCTGGGTGAGGTAACATTTGTCAGGCTTCTCCACTCTAAAGCTATACTCTATTTCCGCCGTTGCCGTACTGTCCCCTTTGGAAACAAGTCTCTAAGTGCAGTCTATTCTTCAGGAGTGTGGAGTCACCATTTGCCTCTTGGTGGTTGGAGTATTTACATAAATTATTCAGAATATTTTGACATGGAAGATTTCAGACAGGTTACTGTTAAGATTTATAAAAGAAAATGTACATTCATGAATGTCTTTCATTAGCTGGTCCCTTTTATTGGGCTAACTTAATCATCACCGGCCCCACAATGTAAAATAGCTGGGTGGGAATTATTTGATACCTGTCTGAACCAGACTTAAAATATGTAAGCTGCACCACTGAGTATCTAGAAGGGAAGATCATGAGATCTTCTGTAGATAGCCCGTAAGATGAAAACAGATTTCATGGGAGAGATAGTATAATTTAGCAGTTGGTAGCATGGGGTTCAGGATGTAAAGGCATGAGCTCAGGTTTAGCTTTGTGACTTTGGTCACGTTATTTTTAAACTTTACAACATTTAGAAAATTTTAATTTTTTATAAAAATGAGATTAGTAACTTTAAATGATTAATGTAAAGTCCTTGAAATATAGTAAGTACCCAAGAAATATCCATTGTCACCATTAACAGTAATAGCAATAATTAGTGATATATTTTTTTTGAGAAGTGGCTAGCAAGCTATGCCTTTAGGGCATCATTTATAATCAATGTTAAGTTTAATTGTAAAATAGAGTCATTTTCTTTCTTTAGAATTTCCATAAATCAGGAATGTTTCTCAGACATTTCCATGACTCTTCTGATGAACAGTTAACTTTTGTATAATATGAAATATATGTTTAGTGACTCTCAAAGAATGCTGTGCTAATGAGTTATTTCTGATTGGATATGCTACATGAAAACACATGCAAATATTTAATTCCTGGTCAAAAATCAAAACAAACATGGTCTTGCATAAAACATTGCAAACAAGATAGTCCGAGTTGATAACATAAATTATCAGATGGGCAAACTTATACTTAGAGCTAATTATCATTTTATTATTTCAGTTTGTTGTATTTACCATTCTGAAATAAACAGACTAGGCAAAATACATATTGAAGACTAGTGTTTTGTTACTTATGGAGAAAAGAATGATGTACTTTTCTTTGGGGATAGAAATAAATTTTTGAAATGTCCTTATTCTTATATTTGTTTTCATTTCAGTGTGAACAAAACTCATTGCTCAATTCTCTGTCCAATGGCAATTGCATTGGTGAGTCAGTTTTTTTTAATAGTGTTCTGACTTGAATATAGACCATAGAATGATATCTTCTTCCCCTTCTCCTCTCTCTCTGACTCCCTCCTCGGTCCTACTCCTTTCTCTCTCCTCCCCATCTTCCTTTCCCTCCATTCTGTATCTCCTCTCCCTCCTTCCTCCCACTTTCTCTTTCTGTTCTTCTCCACCTTTCCCTGCTCGGTTCTTCTCTAATAACTTTTCTGCATCAATTTCTGGGCTATGAATTTTAGGTTGTAGCTTATTTGGAAATACATACTGTGCTGTAAAAGACACACCTTTTGTTAAGAACAGAAGTATGTAAGTACATGGATAAAAAGAATTTTACTAATTTTGGTGACAAATTGTGTCATCACTGTCATTTTAAGAACCGTTGCTAAAGATGTCAGTAGAGTAAGTCATTCATATAATCAAAGCCATTTGTTTTTTAAAATTACTGCTTGTTTTCTTTTTGTTTAACTAGAGTATCCACTTCAAGCAATAATGTGCTGGTAAATCTTTAACAAACAACTCTTGGGGCAGAGGATATAGTGTGGGGTGGTGTAGCATTTGCCAATATCCATGTATAAGTAATCCTACTATGGCTAATTTCCAGGTACCAGAATGCTATTATTAAACATGTAGCTGAGGAAATATAGACACAATTGATATATTAAAAGATATCAAAACAGCTGGTATGAGTTGACTTCAATCCACTACTGCCTTTAAATACATCTTATACATTTCATTTCTAAAACAGATATGTTGAAACATATGTGCATAGGAACACTTTCAATATTGAGTTCCATGGAAAATTGCAAATATGATTAGTTTTACTAAAACTTTTTATATCTAACTTGGTAAGAAAATATCTATTATATATATTTTACATATATACCATATGAATATTAAACTTTTCTAAGAAAGCTGAAGTAATATTAAATTTTTAGATATTTTTATGCTCTGAAAATTCAGTAAAATTTTTCCAAATTAAATAAAAATATACTTATGAATCATAAAAATATGCAAGGAAATACATGTCCCAGATTAAGTAATGTGCAACTTATTTAATATTGATCAAGTAATTCTTTTACTATAACTCTAAACAAAGTGGGATATAGTATCTATAAACTAATTCGTGTAGCATTGACATGTGTGTATGTTATGAGACTAGGAGATAAAATGAATAAATACAAATGTTTATCTTTGCTTGGGATACGTATTTTTCTTTTTCCTGTGATCTGGATTCCCTGCTATCTCTGATAATGATCAGGGACAGGTTGTATTTGAGAATATAAATAAAAGCCCTTGCATAATAGAGGTAGGTCCTCTGTTTAATTCGGCAAATAGTGCATGATGGTGATTGCTGGTGAGCTGTCAGTGGATGAACTATATTGTGGTTACTTTCCATTTTTGTTTAAGATTCTAATTTGCCATTTTATTTATTTTTAAATATATTTTTATTGATTCCAGAGAGGAAGGGAGAAGCATGGCATGCAGTAGGTGCTCAATAAATGTTGGTTGAATGAGAGCAGGGGGAGTTTTAGATCTCAAAGTGTCATCAGTGTTCAATTAAAGCTGTCCCTGTGATTGGAATGCTTAAATCTCCATCTCATTTCTACTTTGTGAAAGTATATATATCCTTCAAGACTGCTTTTGCATGCAGTCTTCTTAATCACTCCAAAGAGACCTCCTTTCTTGTAAATTCCCGTCCTTTTTTATTTTTTCATTTTAAAGCATGTTATTTATCTTTGCCACTCAGGGATAAACTAGAAGGAATAGGACCTTCCTCACATTTGTACCACTCATTACATTGGAAAATAAAAATTTGAACATAGTATATGCTGTTATTTTTCAATTCATAACTATTAATGTAGATCTACAGGTGAAACTTGGAAACAAATCCTCCACCTGAATAGCAATTTTCAATGTATTAAAATCACTTGGTAGCATTTATCTTTTTCTTGTCAGTTACTGTTATGCACAGGTGTTCAGTGTTTATTTTATATTTTCCTCTAAGCAACAGTTTTTAAAAACACACGATTTCCCTTATACTTCCTTTCAATGCTAATTGAGATTCTACCATATTCCCATAAGGAGAAAAACCATGGGCATTTTAAGTGGCAAGTGATTCCAAGGAAGGATTCATGGTTAAGAGAACTTCCTGACCATTAGCCATTGGAACATACTTGACTGACTTTGTCCTCTTCTGGTGAGAAAATCCTAGCCTCCTAGCTCTGCTTGGAGAGCTCGTCACCCCTTAGAGATCTTGCATGGGGCCTGTCATTGTTTTGGAAGTATGCCATTTCCCACGAGGAAAGTGTGGCCTTTAGGGCATCAGTGAAAAAACTCACGAACTCCTATGTACAATTTTTTATTTTTTCCAACAGGTGCTTTCAGAGGCAGATTTCCCAGAAACCCAGTGAAACTTCATTTTCAGGGCCCCTCCTTCAGGTCCTTCCCAAGGCCAGCAGACAAGCTGCCGCAATGAATATTTTCCTTAAAAATCTGACTCCAAAATGGTGTAAGCTCCAGGCACAGCAAAACAGGGCTCTCCCTCTGGCCACACCCAGGAAGGACACTGTGAGGTGGTGGAAAGGAGTGCTAGGCAGAATGGATTCAGACTTCGATTCCAGTCCGTAGGCACTACCTTGCCAGATCTTTTATCAAAAAGACTGGAAGTCCAATGCACGAAATTGGTGCAAGAATAGGCCCCACACCCCACTCACTGGTCATTCCAGAAGGTTGTTTCACTGTCCGGTCTAATTAGCATATTAGCTCCTTATTATATAGGGTTGCCTAAACTCCTGAGCTTCAGTCCGCCTATCTGCAGAATGACACTGGTAGTTAACCTCTCCCCCATCGTCTTCTCTGAGTTACACAGTAATTACCTGAAATAACCTCTGAATAACACAAGAGCAAAGATTTCGGAAATCATGAGCGATCAATTGAAAACGTGAAGATCAAAAAGTGTTTGGAATTAGTCTCATGAAACACGAGGCCGCTGTCCTTGTGCCACTTTTCTACAAGATCAGCAGCAGACATCTCAAAGGATCGTCCTAACCTACGTCTGTGTTCCTCCCACAGAAGAAGCCTCCCAGCCCTGCCCAGAGGAGAGGGCGTGCGCCTTGGTCCTGGACTGCAGCGGATTGGCCTTTTTCGACTCCTCTGGCGTCTCCGTGCTGGTTGAGGTACTGACACGGGGTGTGTGTGGACCGAGCGAGCCCTTCCTTTCCCTTCAGTAACAGGGTTCCCACCATCGACTCTCAGCCCTGGGGCCTTGACTCTGCTTGTTTCGGTTCTCACCTCACCCACTCTCTCCAAAGGACGTAGACCTTGAGGCAATAATTATTTCTTAAAATGGAAATAATATCACTGCAACTAGCATATGTCTTCGTTGCAGCCATTTTGAAAGAAGGTCACGGTAAAGGGCCAGAGTCTCTTCAGCGTGAATTTCTTCCAGTTTTTAAAAAAATTAATTAAATTTATTTTAATTCTTTATTGATTAAGGTATTACATGTGTCCTACCTTTGCCTCCCCCCCAACCCCCTTCTTGTGCCCTCACCCCCCCTGGTGTCTGTGTCCATTGGTTAGGCTCATATGCATGCATACAAGTCCTTCGGTTGATCTCTCCCCGTTCCTCCCTCCATCCCCTACCTTCTTTCTCAGGTTTGTCGGTCTGATTGATGCTTCTCTATCTCTGGATCTGTTTTTGTTCATCAATTTATGTTGTTCATTATATTCCACAAATGAGTGAGAGCATGTGATATTTATCTTTCTCTGACTTATTTCGCTTAGTATAATGCTCTCCAGATTCATCCATGCTCTTCCGCTTTTCATAACATTTCCTGGATTGCTTTCTTAGCTGTTTAGCATAAGAAACATTCTCCTAGGAGTTAGAGGTTGAAGGAGTTGGAAAGACTTCTGTTTATTTTTATACTTAGGACACTCGGAGAGGTCAACAAACTACAGATTATGTCTATCAGCATCGACAAACCACCCAGGGCACTGTGTTTGTGCTTTACTGAACTTCCGAAAAAGTCAAACACTGTCAGGTCACCTTGACTTAATCATTTTACCTTACAAAAGCAGGAACCATGTATGTCATGGCCAAGTCCCAGCTCATGTATTGATTATTTGTTTCATGGTTTGTTTGTGTGTGTGCATACTCAGAGCAATATATCTCCTAGTCTGCAGTTCTAACACAGACCTGGCTACTGCTACAAGAATACAAGGGACATTTTTGGATGTATCATGCATAATCTTAGAATGTGTTTAATTGCTGCTTTCTATTTTATATGTACGATACTAGGAGCCCGTTGCACAATATATTGTGCACTCAGGGGGTCCCTCAGCCCAGCCTGTACCCACCCAACCTGTGGCCTGCCACCCGCCCATCATGCCTCGCCCACCTCACACACACCACCCACCACCCGCCCATTGTGCCCTGCCCACCTCACTCACCCCTCCCTGTCACCTGCCCAGAACGGCCTGCTCACCCTGCTGCCTGCACTGAACCTGACTGCGTGCTTCGGCTGCCGGCCTCCATCTTGGCTGAGTTAATTTGCATATAGCCACTCTGATTGGCTGGTGGGCATGGCTTAGGCATCCCGCAGAAACGGTCCATTTCAATATTATGCTTTTATTAGAGTAGATGCTACTGTTATGTAACAAAATCCATCCTACAGTTTCTAAAACTTCTACATTTACTTGCACTGCTGGGCTGATTTTGGTCTGGGTGAGTTTAAGATCAGGGCCTTCAATAACTTGTTTGTATTTGAGCTTTTCTTGGACTTAAATGAAGTAAGACCTTACAGTGTGGCAAGCACATCATTTAGGATCTCTTTTCCTGATGGATCCTGAAAATGGAAGTAGGGCAATCGAACTTGGTTTCAAGTATAATGGGGTTCTCAACTTACTATTCAGGGGTCGGATTTCGAGAGTCCATGAATGTGCACAAATTGTACAAATATTACCTGTTTTCATCACTTTTGTAAATGGATCCTTACCTTCCAATAAAAGGAAGTTGAGAACAATTCTATATAAATCTGATAGAGAAGAAGAGGTAATTTTTTAAAAATTTTTTCGTTAAACAAAGTGGAAAATGTCAGCAGACAAATTTATTTGCATTAAAGGTAAAATGCCCTGATGCATTCCTCTTTGCTAAGGCAGTCTCTTTGTGAAGCTTGCCAGCGTATGCCCGACTGTGCAGCAATACCACCCTCTGGTGGTCGGACATCATAAAAACTGCTTCTTTTTGATGGAAATTGTCCTTGCTCCTGAAGCCTTTGTTGTCCCTTCTTGCTGGCTATCCTGCATTGATTGTGGTATCCTATTTAATTCTTCCAGGTTTACAGGGACTGTCAGAGCAGGAGTGTGGATGTATCATTAGCCCATTGCACAGGTGAGAAACGGAAAATCCTCGGCTAACATGAATCCTTGAACAATTGAACATGATCCCAGCTGCTATGTATACCTTACGTCACCTGTGCTCTCTTGTAGCTTCCTTGGTAAAAGCCATGCAGTACTTTGGAAACCTAGACTCAGAGAAACCAGTTTTTTTTAAATCAGTATCTGCTGCAGTAAGTGACATCCATGCGAATAAAGTGAGACAAGTAAGTCGGCCTGCTGCAGTTATAAGAAAAATTAGAATGTAAAATCCAGGGCTTTGAATTTTTAAGTATTAGCTTATTAGTCCACTGGCATCTAAAACTCCATTAAAATGTGCCCCCTCGGAGGCCTCTATCTCAAGTAGAGAAATGTTTCCATTCCTTTTCTGGACCAGTTATGATTATTATCCAATAACTTAAATTTTCTAACAGTATCATGGCATAGAGGATTTGGTGAGCACCTATTCAGAACAGACTGCTAGCTTGCAAAATAAATGCTTCTTGCAGAATCCACTATCCTGGGAATTTGAATGTATCTCTGTCAAATACCAAAACTCTACATATAGCATTATAGCTTTTTCCTGCTCTGATGCCCTTGACTCTACAAATATTTCCATCTTAGGAAATAGTATCTATAAAGCCCAGAACTCATGTTGAATTGTCCAAGTTATCCTCCAAATACTGGACTTTATGATTAGTCTTAGGACTGTTTGTAGAGCTCTGATTTCCTGTAATATTTCCTTGATTTTAAATCATGTTGCCTTTTTTCATCCCTAGACTAGAATGTGGTGCCTCCCAGAGTCATTCCTATTATATTCTATCAGAGATGTATGTATTTACAAAATAATAACATGACTACTACTATTATTATTTCAATGACCTCTTAACATTCATCGATCCAGGAATATGCTAAGAACTTCGCCCATATTAATTCACTAAATTTGCTATGAACTTAAGAGGAAGATGCTATTATTTAACCTATTTTTTTTTTTAGAAATGAGGAAACTGGATGGGTGGGGGTGAAGGAAACAATAGTAACAGTATGGTGATTAATGGGGGAAAGGAGGTGGGTGGTGGAGGAAGGTTTAGGGGGGATAAATGGTGATGGATGGAGACTTGACTTGGGGTGGTGAGCATACAATACAGTGTACAGATGATGTGCTATGGAATTGTGCATATGAAACCTGTATATTTTTGTTAACCAGTGTCACCCCAATAAATTTAATATAAAGGGAAAACAAAACAAAACAGAAATGCTCCTTCTGGGAAATGTGGTGAGAAAGAATAAAATTGTTTTATCATGATGTCCTCCCAAAAGAAATAACATTTAAAAAAAAAACACGAGGAAACTGAGGCCCAGGGAATTCTACCATTTGTGTGTGACGGAGCCGGTTTCAAAGCCAGCACTCTGGTCCTGGCCTTGGGGCTTTAAACTGCGGACTCTGATGCCTCACAGGCTTTTCTCAGCGTGGCTGGACAGCTTGCTTCCATTCCGACTGTTTTTGTTTTTTTCTTTAAACTGGTCAGCGTTATGTGCTTACTGCTTCCTTTTCAATTTCAGAATCTGAGCAAACTCAGTGAGCAGAGTGAAGTCTGAAGCCCTGTGTGCTTCAGCACAGATGTTGCTTCAGCTACCGGCCCGCGGAGAACAGAGAACGTGCGCCAACGTTCTGCACAACGTGTTCCGTTGCTCAGATCCCGCAGAGGACCTCTGCCACGATCCGCACCGTGTGACTTGTCAGCCACGGAGTCCCTGGTCAAGATCTGCTAACACTTTCCCCCTAATTTTTGTTAGTAAGCAGATTCACTCAGGCATTCCCTGGATGTCCAGTGTTCTCTTTGTCCCCCGCCCTGAAGACACAGGCACGGTGGAAGTGGGGCTTGTGAGGCTGAATCCAGTTCTTCCCACACAGCGGCGTTTCCTTTTTCTGGGGCTCAGACCTATGCCTTTTGCTTTGGCTCCAGAATTAAAATTTGAGAATAGCAGTGTGACTGCCAAAGAAAAACAAAAACGGGATTGACATGTCATTTTTACCTTGTGTAAACCTTTTGATTTTTTACTTGCCCTTCTCCACACTGCTAATGAAAATATTGAGGTAGTCAAGGTCTCACTTAACATAGTAGAGGCTTCATCAATGAAAACCAATCACATTGTGATACAGCTTTCTCCTAAGTCACATTAAAAACGTGTTCCATGTAGTAATCAGCACCACAATCACCCGGTGTATTTGCGAAATATGCATGTTCAAGCACCTAATGAAGGACTTAGTGGGTCAAAACTTCTTTGGGGTGGTTTGAGAAATAAGGAATTTAAAACACCCCTCTACTTTAATTTTACACCCTGAAGTTCGGAATCACGGACTCAGAGGCTTTTTTAGCCTGCTATACAGAGAAAGCCCCTGACCTCTCATTCTCAGGCACATATGTGCTCAGCACCAGTTTTATCTGGGCTTGTACATTAGTCACAATGCATTGCAGCTACATAGTAGATCTGTGGTACTAATCTTAAGTGACTGGAACTAGGTGTATAGTCTCATATCACATGGCAAAGGACCATGTAAAATTCACCCATAGCTTTTGGTGAATATGAGTTGGTTGAAATCAGAAAATATCTGAAACATACTATTCCTATTCACACATTCCTGAGTGAACTTTCCAAGACGAGAAGTTTGTGTTGAGTGTCTCTCATCATGGAACATGTCAGCCTCCTTGTTAGTTTACAAATGTGTAGTCTCTGACCGATAACCGATGCTGTCACATAAGGAAACGGTCCCGCACTCCAGGCTCTTCCTCATGGACATCTGTTAGAAACACACCCTACAAGGGAGAGATTTCCCTGCCAGCCTGAGGCTCCCCAGGTAATCATTTTCTTTCAAAGCCTTCCTTGAAATTGCTTGTGTGATGCTAGCAGAGTGAATTCTAGTTAAACCTTTTATTGTGCACAGATGGAGCTGGGATAAAGAGGTTTCAGCACTATCGCTCAGCTACTTTCAGCTTGAGGATTGAGGCTGATGCAAACCATCATAACTAGAGAGAAAATAATATTCAATTATGAATCACTGCCAGATGTGTGAATTCATGACTTCAGGTTTCATTTTCCTGAAATATGCTTACTGTAGTATGTTCTTTATCTACTTTGTGAGTCTCTTTCTATGGGTAATGAATTTAATGGCATTAAATGTTCAGAAGATCCCCAAATTAAGAAACTATGGTTGCTGTGTTTGCTTAATCCCTTCACCTTTTTCACCCAACCTCTTAACTCATAGACACAGACAGCTGTGTCTATTACCAGGGGAGGCAGCGGGGTAGAAGGGATAAAAGGGGTATAGATAGTGATGGAAGGAAAGGGGAGGCAGGGGGGTAGAAGGGATAAAAGGGGTATAGATAGTGATGGAAGGAAACTCTGCTTGGGGTGGTGAACACACAATACAATATACAGGTGATGTATTATAGAACTGTAGACCTGAAACCTATATTATTTTATTAACCAATGTCACCAAAATAAATTCAATAAAAATTTTAAAAAGAAAGTATGTATTTGAACTTTCTCTCATAAGCCAAAAAAGGAAGTAAGAAAGTGTTCTAAATGGAATTCGTGTAGCAATGTTCTGTAATCCAAGTACCAGAGGAACTGTGAGGGGGACTCACTGTGTGTCTTCCCAGGGCCAACCACCCGGGTTCATGCGGATGGGAGGGAGAGAAAGGGTAGCGTGAAACCGGATGTAGTGATTGTTAGAAAAATTCCGTGCAGTCTCAGTTAAAATGGAACACTATCTACTATATGTGATCCTGAGGTCCTGGATCCCAACTTTGGTGCATTTCACAGACCACCGGATGGTTTGGTAAACAAATGAGGTGCTGGAGGATGATCTGATTTCTGTAGATGGGTGTCCTTGAAAATTCCTAGCCTTTAGGCTGGGCCTCTAGGCTGGGCCTCCAATGCTTTCACTTCCCTGTGCTCAGTAATTTCACCATTTGTTTCTTAGTATTTTAAACCATCACCATATTGTTAACCCCATTTCTAAATCCCATTTCTAAGGATCTTCTACAGGTAACCTTGCCTAACCCCACACTTTCCATAAAGGCCATTATGCATTTTTCTCCCTCAATTTTCTACTGATCTTGCCGCCTAAAAATATACAGATCGAAATCCATATGTTTTTCATACCTTTGTTCAGAGCACAGTGCTTGCCACATTCAGATTGCATTGTTCAATTGGTTAGAATAATGGAAAATGCAAACCCTAGTAATAAGTTTTGTTGTGTGTGTGTGTGTGTGTGTGTGTGTGTGTGGTTTTTTTGTTTTTGTTTGTTTGTTTTTGCTCTAGGAATTTACTGAAGAATTTCCATGTTTTTATTTTAGGAAGGGAATTAGTTACTGATATTGGCACCCTAGAGCAACATCATGATATGTAGCAGGTGCCACTTCCATCATAAAGGTGCATTTTTATTTCTACCAGGTATAGCAGGTGTATCTTAAACATTTATTTTGAGATGAAATGTTAATGACTAGACTTTAGGATAAAACTATATTGTTCCAGTAGATGTCACTATTTCTCTTTCAGTGAAAATGGTTTGCCATCAAATAAGATACTTAAAGTAAATGGAACTATCTAAGTAGTCTTCTTTTTATTTAATAGATGAGTCAAAGAGCACAACATGTTGTCTACAAAAGACACATTTTAATATTTAACCTAATCCTGCATGTCAACTTTAATGCTGACACAGTAGCCTTCTGACCAAAGAGTCTGATATCTATAGTGTTGCTACATGTTTTAAAGAGAGGAATTCAAGCGTAGTTCAATGGTCTGAGTAGCTAAATTTAAAAAAAAAAATTTTTTTTAAGGTGGAGAAAAGGGAACCCTACTGCATTGTTGGTGGGAATGCAGACTGGTGCAGACACTATAAAAAACATTATGTAGTCTTTAAAAAAAAAAAAAAACTAAAAATGAAACTGCCTTTTGACCCAGCAACCCCACTTCTGAGAATATATCTTAAGAATCCCAAAACACCAATTTGAAAGAATATGTGCACCCATATGTCCATATCAGCATTATTTGCAATAACTAGGATCTGGAAATAGCTCAAACACCCATCAGTAGATGAATGAGCATAAAAGCTGGGGTGCATTTACACAATGGAATACTATGTGGCCATAAAGAAAGAATGAAGTCTTACCTTTTGCAACAGCATGGGTGGACCTGGAGACTTGATGAGAACTAGTCAAGAAATACGGCGCTTCCTGCAGTTCTCTCCTCTGAGCTAGCAGTTGCTGCCTTGCCTATTGCAATGTGTGCAGCTGGGCAGAAACATTTCCAAATAATCTCAGGAAACTTTTCTTTAAAGGATTTTTTTGATATTTGGCCAAAGAGGAACTGTCATTATGAATAGAAATTTTACAATTTTTTTCTGCCATCTCTGTGAAGAGAACATAAAATCCTTCACTCAGAGACATTATTTGGATTTGCGATTCTCTCTGGAGGCCAGTATGCTCATAAAACAGTGAATGGATTAGATCCATTCAAATGGGAAGTTTTTCATTTATGACAAATGTAATATTGGTAATGTCCTTCATTTAACACTTTGTAATCGTGCATTTTCCCGCCAAATTGCGTGCTTCACTGTGTGGTAGCATTCGAAACACTTTCCTTTGTGCAGGGGTACATTACAAAACTTGCACATGTACCGTGTTTCACTGCATAGTTTATGAGCGGCACACACATGACAACGATGTAAAACATTTTTATTTTTGCCAGTTCCAACTAGAGGTTCCAATGTATGTTTCCTCATGTCCACTGACAGTCTCCCTGGTGGATCCGATTTTACTTGTTTCCCACAAAAAATTTAGTAAGTCACCCACGTATAATTCAATGTAAGTTTTTTTCAGTGTAAATTACCAACCATATGTGTCTTCTTGACTGGTTTATAACACCAAAGAGAAGCAAGCACAACTGCACAAAAATTCCATGTTGAAATCTAGGAGAGCAGAACCGGCTACTTCTCCTTGGAGAAATCACACAAGGCTAGCCTCGGCCAGAAAGTCAGCTCATGAAAGTGTAGAGACTCATCTGGCCATGAATGATCTGTGGCCAGACAGGTACAATGGGAAAAGGAAGGAAGACATTCTTAGAAAGCTTTATCAAGTCTGTTCTCCTTCCTTGATCACCACACAGCCCTTTCCCACTGTTTTCCCTTGTAAAGGATTTCTGCCTGTTGTAAGTCAATGTGATTTAGAATCTCGACAGGATTGTCTGTTCTATTTAGAGCATGAAGATGCCTGTGAACTAAATGGGTGACCTGAAATGGCTGAGGTAACCAGACAGCAAGAATCCAAGTCTAAATGTAATTAACATTCTGATTAAAGTCTCAAATGTAGGAATATTGAATGTGTGCAGCTATGATTATATGATACAGAAGCGGATGGAGAAAAACCATGTGAAAGGCAGGATGAGACCCACTCTTCTTATGTCCATACCTCTAACTTTTCATTTAACCACCACAAACTGGTTCCATGTAACTAATGGAACTGCACCTTCTAAAGTCACCATGGTAATGTAATGGTCAAATCTGCCCCCCCCCCAATTCTAGCTTTATGTTTATATTGCACTTGACCTGAGTAATCAAATCCTTCTTTTTGAAGGTCTTTTTTCTTGGTTTCTAAGGTACTATGGACTTTTAAATCCGCCATTTCTAAATCTTCTAGTTTTCTGGGCTTCCTTTTCTGGGGGTCTGTGTTGAGAGGATCAACTTTGATAATATCTGTAAATCATGTATCATAGTTCTTAACCCATAATATATG
>PVJC01004678.1:0-62584 GCA_004026665.1 Murina feae | reverse complement strand
CCCCAGTGGCGACACACACACATACACACACACACACACACACACACACACACACACACACACACAAAAGGCACCTGGCAGACTGGGGCCATCATAGGACATCCACTGAGGGGTCCCAGACTGTGAGAGGGCACAGGCCGGGCTGAGGGACTCCCTCCACCCCGAGTGCACAAATTTTTGTGCACCGGGCCCCTAGTTGTGAATAAAGCTGGTGAGAAGATTAATAATGTTGGTTTAAGTATAAAAAGAACTTATAATATGTGCCTAACAAATGCTACCTCTTTCCCACTATTATATTAAAGTTAAAGTAGAAACTGTTGTATATACTACACAGAATGGACATTTAAAATCAGGTTCACATTTTAAATAAAAGACATGCCATGTATACCTTCCATCGTTATACATGTTAACTTCATGCACAATAAATTTATATCACATACACAATCATGAACATTAACACCAAATGGATAACAAAATTTGATCCCTTTTATCATCACATTTTAGCATCTGCTCTATATTTTTTAATACATCAAGAAGAGATTAATCTAGGCAATCACAATAAGTAAACCAGTAATTGTCACCCTATCAATTGCACAAGACAAAGCATGTAAAACATATGTAATATTAAAAGATATATTTAATAGGGATTACAAGAAGTTGATTATTATTAATTTGCCAAGATAGATAAGTTCATCAAATTTGAGCACATAATATTTACCCTATTTTATAAATTAGCATCAGCTTATTTCCCTATCATTATTTTTACATTCACATCAAGAATGCTTGGGTATAGACTTAGAGTAGTAATTTACATGAATGTGTTAAATGACTGCTTTATGTGTCTCATGTAGGAAATAATAATAAATCAGACCTGAAAAAATGTTTCATAAAAATTAGTATAATAGCAATTGACATTATTCCAAAATGTGCTCAATAAGTCACTTCATTGTTGATACTTTGCTTCTGTAATACTTAAAAGCAAAAAAAAAGAAAAAGAAATAATAATCAATCAGTTACTAATCAGATTCATTCAATAAACATATATATACATGGGCAATGAATCTTTTTAAAAAAGTATTCTTTTGCACCAAGATTTTGTGTATTTTCCTATACTACCATAAACCTATAAATTCATACGAAGTAAAAAGATGAACAAAATCTTCACATTTTTCTTCTTACCTCCCACTCTCTGGCAGCTTCTTCATCAGATAAATCATCTTTGGTTTCAGATTCTTCAATCTTTTTTACAACTATGAATCCAGGTTCTCTGGTATATTCACCAGTATCTTCTGCATATATTTCTGGACTCCACTGAATGAAGAAGGCATATAAGTGGTCTGACCTGTTAGAACAAGTGACTATTTATAATAGATTTAGTATCAACTAAAGTTACAAAATTATATTTGTTACATATCTTGACAAAACTTGAGAATTTAAAATATTCATAGAATATACTATGCTTTATTTAAAAAAAATGACAAAGCCCACCACCAGTAAGACATTAACTTAAACATTTTTATTTGACTGTGTTCTATCAAGTTGTTATGAGAAAACTACATTAAAATTTTCCTTGGCATGCTTTTGACTAGCTCAGGTGCTGTCCATGGTAATATTTTTTCTCTTTGAAGTAACTAGTAATGGGAAGGGAAACTGAATACACAATTTTGATATCATTTGTACAATGATCTGATTATCTAAAATACAAGTATGCAATTTAAAAATTTCTTATTTTAAAACCTGGATATTATTCAGAACTTTTCCAAGCTAACAAAAATTTAATATGCTTAACTTTTAAATATCAGGGATACAAACTGTATCACTGTATTCAGAAACTGATGATCTAATCTTTCAAGTCTCTTTTTCCCCTTTTTAATTTTGTTTACTATAGTAAAGCCTGTTGTTATAAAACATAGTAAAAACTCTGATAAACATATCTGAGAGCCAAATACACATGACATTTTAAATATTTTCTTGGCTTTAATTAGCATGAAAATTGATTATAAAACTCTTAATTATCATATACAAATCAATAACAATGGTTCTGGAAATTGTTTCCAATTTAATTTTTTCTTAAGTGTCATTTCTTATGTGGTAGCTAACATATCAAAGGGTGTTTACTTCCATCTTTCAGATAATCTGTATCAAAACAGCAATTTTCATAAATTACATGTATACAATAAAGTTCAAAATCATAATAATACCAATTCTTAATGAGCATTAGCCAAAGTGCAAGGACAATGATAAAATGGAAAATCCCATATAAAAATTAAAACCAAGAGTAATGACAAAAACTAAATCCTTATGTTAGTTTTAATTAAAGATGTACTACTTAAGAATGCTTTACTTTATTGTGCTTTTGCTTTATTGTTTCACACATATTTCATTTATTTTACAAATTAAAGGTTTGTGTTCACCCTGCATTGAGCAAATCTATTGGCATCATTTTTCCAACATCATCTCCTCACTTCATATTTGTGTCACATTTTGGTAATTCTTGCAGTACTTCAAGTTTTTCCACTATTATTATACTTGTTACTAGGGGCCCGGTGCATTAAATTCATGCACTGGGGGGCGAGGGTTCCCTCAGCCCAGCCTGCCCCCTCTCACATATTGGGAGCCCTCAGGGGATGTCCTACTGACGGCTTAGGCCTGCTCCCTGCTCCCCATGGGGAGCGGGCCTAAGCCACAGTCTGGCCTCCCTTTTTGGGAGGCGACCAGGCTAATCAGGGGAAGCCACCAGCCCCATCACCCCGCTGCTAGAGCCACTGCCAGTCACCACAGCCACCAACGTGTTTTCATCAACACAGACACCAGTCCCTTCACCATGAAAAAATGACAACTTTCTTTAGGCATTTTCAAGATGTGTCTTTCATAGGATATGACATTTCTTTTTCTTTTTCTTTTTTTTTTATCCTCACCTGAGGATATGTTTCCATTGATTTTTAGAGAATGTGGAAGGGAAAGACAGAGAGAACCATCAAAGTGAGAAGAACACTTCAATTGGTTGTCTCTTGCATGAGCCCTGACCTGGGCCCCGGCCAGGGAGAAGCCTGCAACCTAGGTACATGTCCTTAGTCAGAATTGAACCCAGACCCTGAAGTCAGCAAGCTGAGGCATTATGCACTGAGCCAAACTGGCTAGGGCAGGAGATGACATTTCTTAGCCCTCCAACTTTGGACCTTCATTTTTTTTCTCCAGGAGTGTGGTGGAAAAACCCTAGATGCCTTTTTGGATTTTTATTACCCAAGTTACTAAGAATATTACCAGTGGCATACAAGAAGCTTAGCCAGTGAGCATTAAGAAAAAGTATTTCCTCTGTAGTTCACTCCAATCACCGGCTCCACCCCTACTCAGGCCTGTAGCCTCTGGCCTAGGATGCAGGCCTGGCAGAAGACCCCCCAACCCCCACAATGGCCAGCTCCACCCCTTGCCAGGTTCCTGCGATTAATGGCTCTTCCCCTCAGCTCCCCCTGCCTCCCCCATCACCTGCGTGAATAAGGGCCTGGCTACTTCAGTTGTGGGGCTGAGGCGGGCTGGGTGCCGCCATCTTAGTTGATTTAATTTGCATCTTTGCTCCTGATTGGTTGATGGGCGTGGCTTGTGAGTGTAATGGAGGGTCAATTTGCATATTACTCTTATTAGATTAGATAATTACTGAGTACCTTTGTTCAGCCCTATCTTTTCAAATATGTTTGCACAGGAAACAGAGCATAGCATCTTAACTAATAAAAGCGTAATATTAAAATTAACCATTTCTCTGAGACGGGGTAAGCCATGCCCACCAGCCAATCAGAGTGGATGTGTGCAAATTAGCCCAGCCAACATGAAGGCCACTCACGGACCTGAGTAAACGGCAGCTTCCATTGCGGCAGGAGTGAAAGTGAAACTGCGGCTCAATCCGCTCTGCTTAAACTGGCTCTAGCAAAACGCATGTTTGAAACAATATAACAATCATAGAATCCTCGGGAGCTGAAGGAAACAGCAGGCCTGGCCTGAGTCTAAGAGTATAACATTGTTGCAGTATAGACACCGCGAGGTGAAGCAGAGTGGAGGCTTCGTTAGCCGGCTTAAAGGAACAGCATCAATTATAGAAGATAAACAAACCCCAGAAACCTGCGTCCAGCCAGCCTTGCTGGGACATTGGGTCAATGGGAGCTGTGGGCAGCCTTAAAGCCTGAAAGCGCCCGTCACCCACGCTGGCCACAACCCAATGGGATGAGGCGTTCCTGGGGGGCTTGGCCAGCCTGGAGACAGCCATCAGCTCCTCACCCAGGCTGGTCAGGCACGCCAGCAGGTGGACATTCCCAGAGGGGTCCCAGACTGTGAGAGGGCACAGGCCAGGCTGAGGGACCTCCCGAGTGCACAGAGAGGCTGCAGGGCGGAACAGCGCAGGACCCAGGACCTGTGAGTGGGAAAGAGGCAGTGGGGGCTGGGGGCTTGCTTGGCAGCTCCTCAGGCCCTTTGTGGGACACTGGGAAGCGGGAAAGAGGCAGTAGGGGCCAGAGCCTGCTTGGCAGCTCCTCAGGCCCTTTGAGGGGCACTGGGGAGCGGGTAAGAGGTGGCGGGGGGGTCGGTGGCCTGCTTGGCGCTGCCCAGGCCCCTTGCAGGGCACCGGGGAGCGGGAAAGAGGCAGTGGGGGTCGGGGGCCCGCTTGGCGGCTTCCTAGGCCCTTTTCGGGGCACGGGGGAGTGGGAAAGCAAGGCAGCGGGGGCGTCTCGGCCTGCTTGGCGGCTGCTCAGGCCCTTTGCGGGGCACCGGGGAGCAGGAAAGCAAGGCTGCAGGGGCCAGGGTCCTGCTTGGCGGCTTCCCAGACCCCTTGGCGGCACCAGGGAGTGGGAAAGGAAGGCAGCAGGGGACTGGTGAGTGGGAAAGAGTTGGCAGCCTGCTTGGCCCTCTTTGCGGGGCACTGGGGAGCAGGAAAGCAAGCTGTTGGGGGCTGGGGGCCTGCTTGGAGGCTCCTCAGGTCCCTTCCGGGGATCAGGGAGCAGGAAAAGGCTGGCCTGACCACGAGGTGGGGTTTTCCCTGCTTTCTGGTGGCTGGAGGAAGATGGGCAGTAGGCAAGCTTGGGAGGCAGGCAGCACCTAGCCCTGGCCACAGCTCAAAAAAAGAGAACAACATGCAGGGGAGGGCAAGAGTCTGAGAGATCAACATAGAGGGGGCGCCTGCTCCAAGCCTCGACAGTGTGCTGGGGGGCAGACCCCCAGCAGGTAGACACACACAGGAGGACTGCTCTGAGCCTCAGATGCGGGGCTGGGGGCAGGTCCCCAGTGGCACCACACACACACACACACACACACACACACACACACACACAAAAGGCGCCTGGCAGATTGGGGCCATCATAGGACACCCACTGAGGGGTTCCAGACTGTGAGAGGGGGCAGCCGGGCTGAGGGACCCCCACCCTCCCCCTCCCCCCGTGCACGAATTTCGTGCACCAGGCCCCTAGTAGTATAGAAGATAGAAATAGTATCTTACTGTGAAGCAAAGGGTAGTAACCATGCTTAATCTATATTATAAAAGACTTAGGCTCCCTAAACTTATGGTTCCTCTTCTGTAATATAATCCATGGCAAATGCATCTGCCACTTGGCCCTCTTCACATCACATTGTGGGAACTCATGTAAATATTGGTTCTGTCTATTGCTATTATTGGAACTCTTGTGTTTCCTTCTAGCATGCATTAAACTGAGGCATAACAACTTGTTAGCTTGCATGTAGTGTAAACCTCAGACTCTTTACTATTTTAACAAGAGTCATAGAAAATTTTAAAATAAATCTAATATCAGAATGGACACACACACACAAATGTATGAGTGTATGTAATCTGTTGCAAAGAAATATACTCAAGAATAAAAATATAATGTACCTTATAATAAGATTCTATAATGTACCTTATAAGATTCTACAAGGAGGTATAATGGAAATACAAGTTCAAAGAAAAGAAGTAATGATGAAAATTCTGTTAAAGAAGAGCACGTTCAAGTAGTTTTTAAATGGATAATGGTGGAGGGAAAATTGTTATGATGTTTAGATTCTACTAGGTTTATTTTGAAAATCAATGTAACAGTTTTACTTTTAAATGTTGATATTAGCAGCCGGTGTGGCTCAATGTTTGAGCGCTGACCCATGAATCAGGAGGTACCTGTTCAATTCCTGGTTAGAGCACATGTCTGAGCCGATCCCTAGTCCAGGGTGTGCAAGAGGCAGCTGATTGATGATTCTTTCTCATCATTGATGTCTCCCTCTCTTCCTCCCTCCCTCCCTCCCTCCCTTCCTCCCTTCCTCCCTCCCTCCCTCCCTCCCTCTCCCTTTCCCCCTTTCAATTTCTCTCTCTGAAATCAATAAAAACATTTCTCTAAAAAATAAAATAAAATGTCAATATTTATAATACAATAACAGACATCCTTTACAATTGGTTACACTTACGATAAAAAATTTTATTGGCTAGGAAATACAAAAAATAGTTTGAAGATCATACCCCTTTAGAAACTAAAGGCATTCAGTAGTATTTGAGGTTTTTAAAAAGGGATTATACTTCATTACCTGCAATGAGGTAGGGGCCATACCAGTTAGTATTTTGATGAGCCTTCTTGCTCTAAGACATTTTAAGTAAATTTCCTTACTATTAAAACTAGCTATACGTTCATATTTTTTGCATTAAATCACAAAAAAGAAAAACATTTAAAATGGAGTATATTAAAGAGTACAAAATAGGAGCTAAATTATTTGAATAGGTTTAATGTCAGGTTTTAATCATAAACTCTATGTTTCAAAAGTACTTTGTCACTGGTGTTAAGTGACATTCAAAATCATTTTAATTCAAAGGATCTCAGTAATATTTTAAGTTTTGAATGTTGTCTTTTTACCTTTCTTGTGGCACAGCAAACCAATATTCATGTTTCTTATCTCTCTGTGCATACTGTTGCATTGTTGCACTTGCTTGAGATACAAATGTTTTCCTCATTGGTTTTCCAACTCTGAGACGTAAGAACTTATATAACTGATGCCTTCTCTTTTCTTTTAAAAATGAAGAATCTAAAGTTGAGACACAAATGGTTTTATTCAATTCTTACACACCATGCTTAAATAATTTAGATTAAATAATGTGTATCTCCAAACTTTTGAAAAATAATTAGAGAATAATACTTTAATTCATTGACACTTAAGTTAATTCTCTTAATTTGTATTATTTTCCATCAAAAGTACAGGTACAAAAAAACTAATGAATCAACAGCCACATTATAAGCTGAAATTATGTCTAAGGGTATCAAGAAAAAAATGTGACAGCTTTAGGAACTTTTATTAAATTTTTAATTGTAACAACCATACTAAAGTAATTGAATATACAAATACAATATTTTGCACATTCCCTATCAGCCTTCTAGAAAAACAACTAGATAAGTCTGTATGGTTGTTAAAGACAAAAATTTAATTTAAAAGTTTCTACATATATATTAAGGTGTGATAAAAACAACCAACAATATGCTAGATTGAACCATTGGTTTGGACAGTTTATTAAGCCTGAATTGTCATTAACTCTCTCTACTAGAGATTCTGACATAAGGTACATTAGGGGTCTGACAATAAGGTTGAATTTAGGAATCCGGACATTAATTAGCTTAGAAAAGCATCATAGTATGGAGGAAATACTTGATTATACTCAGGAAATCTGGGTACTAATCATGGCTCTTTTCTGTGTAACATTGTGGAAGGCACAAAATCTGAGGCCAAGCATTCACAAATATCATTAAAAATGAACTTTTACCATTTTTTGCAGTTACATTCCAGTTTTATATCTATTAAAGTTTTATTATGTTACTAGAGGCCTGGTGCAGAGATTCGTGCACTGGTAGGGTCCCTTGGCCTGGCCTGCACCCTCTTGCAATCCGGCATCCCTTGGTGTCAGAGAGCTGGTTTCAGCCCGATCCCCGCAGGCCAGGCTGAGGGACCCCAGCAGTGCACGAATCCGTGCACCGGGCCTCTAGTATGCATATAAGATCTTTGGTTAATCTCTTCCCGCCCTCCCTTCTCCCCCTTCCCTTGAGATTCATCAGTTTTGTTCCATGTTGCCATGCCTGTGCGTTGAGCATCTGCCCCTGGTGGTCATTGCGTGTGATAGCTACTGGCCAGTCAGCTGGTCACTTAGGCTCTTATTGCACGTCATAGCTACTGGCCAGTTGGTCACTTAGGCTTATATATATATATATATATATATAGATAGATAGATAGATAGATAGATAGATATATATAGATAGATATATAGATAGATATAGATAAAAGTCATTAAAAGGTCAGAAACTTTGAATATTTCCCTATTATAGAAACCTAAGTTACTTCAAATTAATTTGTTATCACACCCCCCCCCCTCCCAAAAGGGAAGAAACCAAATGGTAACCATCAGGATATCTATCTGAATATACCTACCAACTTTTCTTCTTTCAGTATTTTGTCATAATAGAGGCTCTCCCTATCAAACCCTGCACCCCAATAAACCCACTCCAATGAAAGCAGACTATCACATAATGGTTTAAACAGAATCCAGTATTTTACCTTTTTCAAAGATTCTAATATAAGGCAACTATCAGACACAAATATATCATAAACATATTCATGCCAGCATTCTTTACAGCCTAATCAAAGACAAAAAATATCTTAACAATATGAATTGCTCATAACAATGGAATGTCTTAAAAATATGGAAATGGTTAAATGAGAAGGTCGTTAAAAACCGTGTTTTCAAAGAACGATAATGACATGGGAAAACAAACAAAATGGTAAGTGAAAAAAGGAAAATACAACACTATATATGTATAATCCTAATTTTATATAAAAAATACATATGTATAGATACATTCAAATAATATCAGAGTTTTATATATATATATATATATGTATGAATATACATATGAATATATATGTATACACACCAAAGATCAAAGCTAAAAATAGCAAATGTTAATAATGATTAAGGTGGTTAATTCTAGGTAATTTTTATAAGTTTGGTAAAAACTCTCTCTATATTTTTGTTAAGCCACATTTAACAAACATACACTAGTTCTGAATAAAGGAAAAATATTACAAAAGAAGAAATATTCACCCTTTTATATAATTTACTTTGAGTAAATGGGTTTCTTAACGTCTACTTACTATAATCCTTAGGTTTTCAGGGTGTAGAAGAAAACAGAAGGAAAGTTCAGTATTTTAAAAACTAAACTAACTTTGTGCATCGCTTGTGGAAATGTAAAATGGTACAGCCACTGTGGAGGACAGTTTGGTGGTAAAATTAAACAGAATCACCACAGAATCCAGCAAATCCACTTTTGGGTATATACCCCCAAAAAATTGAAAGGAGGAGCTCAAACAGGTATTTGTACTCCATCCAATGTTTACAGCAGCACTAATCACAAAAGCCAAAAGGCTAAAATAACCCAAATGTCCATTGGAGAGTGAACAGATAAAGAAAACATGTTACATATTAATGGAATATTATACCATTTTAAAAAGGAAGGCCTGCAGACTGAAACGTCCCAGGTTCGATTCCGGTCAAGGGCATGTACCTTGGTTGTGGGCACATCCCCAGTGAGAATTGTGAGGGAGGCAGCTGATCGGTGTTTCTCTCTCATCAATGTTTCTAACTCTCTATCCCTCTCCCTTCCTCTCTGTAAAAAATCAATAAAATATATTTAAAAAAAAATAAATAAATAAATAAAAAGGAAGGAAATTCTGACACATACTATTTAACGTAGATGAAACTTGAAGGCATTATTTAAGGGAAATAAATCACACACAAAAGGACAGATATATGATTCCACTTGTATCAGGTACCTAGAGTAGAGACAAAAAGTAGAATGGTGGTTGTCAGGGGTTGGGAAGAGTGGAATATAGGAGTTTTTGGTTAATGGGTACAGTTTCAGTTTGGGAAGATGAAAAAGCTTTGGAAATGGATGGTGGTGATAGTTCTACAATAATGTGAATGAACTTACTGCCATAAATTTTACACTTAGAAACGGTTAAAATTGTAAATTTCAGTTTATGCATATTTCAACAATAAAAATTTGAATTAAAAAAATGAAAGAAAAGCTTATATATAAATTTGATTGGCCTGGAATCAATAATCCAATAGACTATAAGACATGTTACTTAAGATACCTAAGCTGCACTCCATTAACCTATTAGGCAGAAGCACTGTATATCAAAAATAAATGACTATTTCTGTAATTTTCATAAGTAAACAGTTCCCTAAAACAAAACTGAAAATGAAAGTGGTGTTTTAATTTACCTTTAGTGCTGCTTCGTAAGAGAAAACATTTACTCAGACAATGATAGAACTTCGGGATACTTGAGGAATTTAAAAAATAAGATTTTTGTCTAATTGTAGTTTTTTAAAAAGATGGGATTACAACTTTGTCAATTACAAATTGCAATTAAGATATTATATATGCAATGAAAAAATTTTATTTTAATGAGATAAGACACCAAGAACTAAAAGAAAAAAAGTTGAGAAATCAAAGGTATTACAGAGCTTGTGTACATTTTCAAGAAATACATTGTTTAACAATAGAACATGGTGAGTTGGGAATGTTTAAACATGATGGAAAAGATGCTCATTTTATGCATAATCCACTGTGGGGTAAGAAAAGTGAAAGAGAGTAGAAACCAAAGAATATTATACTTGTCCCCAGAGAAACATCAGCCCCTTAAGGGCCACTAGATTATTCTTCAGAGTAGCCTAAGAAATAGCAGCTTTTGAGTCACCAAGGAAAGAGGGAAACAATATGCAAATAATATGAACTTTATATATTCTTTTAACACTTACCTTCTGTATCAACAGTTGCTATTTTATGCTTAATTTCCTTTTGTGACACCTGCTGAATACTGTCCCTTTGCTGTTTAGTTTCTTGCATAGTATGGGTTTTCCAGAGTTTCCGGAGCTCTTCTACCTCTGTCTCTGAGTCCTGATTTTGCTCCTTCCCTTGCTTTCCTTTGACAGTTTGCTTTTGTTTAAGTTCTGTTGCTTCCCCACAAGGCACACTTCCTTTTTCATCCTCTTCTTGGTGCAGTGAATTCTCATTAAGAAAATCCTGGTCTGCATTACCTTTAATATTTACACTTCCTTCTTTAGGGTCTAATATTTCTTGAACATTATCTGTTTCCTGATCACCTTTCTTAGTGGCCATTTTGAGATTATTTAAATCAGTTTTCAGAGAAAGAGCCCCAACTTCATTTGTAGAATGTCCAGAATCAGATTTTAACTGATCAGGAGTAGTAGCAGATTCTGATATGATTGTAGAACATTCTATTCCACTCTGATTGACAGTCTGCACAGACTCTGATGATGCACTGGATGATTTACCTTGTCGCAGCTCATCTGAAGAGACAAGTTCTTCCTTTACCGAAGAGAGTTCTGATTCTGTGAACACGTCTTCAAAAGGGGACTCCTCGGTGCTTCTGGGAGCAGTGCTGGCACTATCATTAACCACATCACGGATTCTTGAGTCTATTTCATCAGTATTACATCTTGTCATTTTCTTTAAATGGCAGAAGTCCCTTCCTGATAACTGATCTATCTCGCTGTGAGTAAACAAAATTATAAGTTATTAGACTTTTTAAATGCAGTTTTTCATTGTCCACAAATTTACCACTAAATATTCTAAAAAAGGTTTTTACAAAAGGATGTAGCATACGTCTCTTAACAGCATATCAAAATTTTTGATTTATTCACAGACCAAAGTGATAGTAAAGCTTTTGCATCAATTGCTTAAGATATGGAAAACATCAATGCAACATTTCCTGAATTAATCTACCTGAAGAGAGGATGATGATAAAAGTTCCGGGTGAATCTATAATTCTAAATTAAAATTTATTCATTGATAGGATATGAAAAATAAGCTTAGGTAAAATTTTTACTAAAATTTAAATGTCTTAACAAAGTAATACACTGATTGATATTACAAACATGTGCACACATGCAGTGCTATTTTACATTTAAGTAGAGATTAAACTGAAACTAAAATACAGAGCTCAAAAGCAAAGCTCAAAGCCATCCTGAGTAGAATTGAGGCAAAAGTACTCACAGGAATTCTTCAGGCTACCAGCAACAACTCAATAACAATTCTAAGGGAACTTGTTTCACTAAAAGAGTTAGATATTAGATAGCTAAATTGTTTATAATTGCATCTAGATTTTCACACTTAATGGCACTGTATATGTAAGCAGTAATGTTCAAAAGTTAGGTAGTCTACATTCTAGAAAGAGGTAGGGCAAACATTTAAAGCATGAAATACAAGTCAGCAATTAAAAATGACAGTTAAAAATAGTTTGTGAGAAATGGAAACCACATGAGTTCTTAGTGGAAAAACTATTAATTTTTATGAAAGTTTGAAAATAAAAAAGACTGAAAAGTAATTCAACACAAAAATAATTGGCTATCTCTGGATGGGGAAGCTGGATTAACTCCTTTCCTCTTATTCTACTTTTTGGTATCTTTCAAATTTTCTATAATGACTATGCATAATTTTTATAACAAGGATAGAAAAATTTTATTTTTATTAAAAGTATTAATTAGTTGAAGTTCAGTAGATAGCTCTGCCTCTCTTGTATTTAATTCACCTTAAAAAACACATTTAACTTGTGCTATAAAATACTTTACAGTGTCATCTACTGGTGATTCATTCAAACTGCACACAAGGAGGGGCAAAAGTAGGTTTGTAGTTTTTAGTACTCGAAACAAGTTAATTTTTGTATTATTATTAATTACTGTATTATTTTCCATAAGAACAACTGTAAACCTACTTTTGCCCCACACTGTATATAGGGTCTTAGAAGTTGGTGAAGCTTTGGGAAACTGTACATGTACATTTAATAAAAGATAATGAACAAACCGAACAGGATATGTATTTATATAAGTGCTGTAATCTTCAGAGTTAATATGCCAAAGACTAAATATTTATTAATGTCAATGTGCTTTTACTACTCAATATAGTTCCAAAACAATACCATTAAAATCAACTTCCCAAGCAATTTAAGACAAAAAAATCAATACAATCTTATATCTCATTTGCCATGACACTACTCTGAAAAAAAAAAAAAGATTTCATTTACATGAATTGTCACAAATATTGTTTTTAATCAATTAATAAGGGAGAATTAAATAATATTTCTTTTTGAAAAAAGAAATGTTTAGATCAAATGCATGGTTTTCCACATGCCATTATGAATGATAAAACAGTGATATGCAAGAGGAGCCCTATGGCATCCTTATAGAATACTTATGAATCATTCAGCATAAGCGAATCACAGAATATCATGATACAAATGGAAAAGCAGGATAGCAGGAAGTTAATCTTAGCAATGACTGATAATATATACACACACATATAATCTTGTTTCTTTTTAAATCTAATCCTTCACTTTTGTTTTATCCCTCCACCTACTCCAAAAGTTATTTGCTGCACCTGACTTTGAATGATCTATAAAAATAACTGACACGAGAGAATATCCTAGGAATTTTCTGCACCTATAAAGATGAGTTTACCATGACAAAATATCTATTGAGTGGAAGGTATAATGAAGATTTTTTTTTAGTAAGAAACTTTATTCTCCATGGGTATCGTAACAAACTCATGCAGGTTGCCTCAGAAACAGAAATAGTTTGTTATTTTCCTCTTCTGTAAGTAGTCCTTTCCCACAAGGTTACTATTACAATAGCATTCATCATTCCTGTGGGCGATACTGGGATACACGTATATTTCAGTATCAGTTAAAGCGAGGCCAGTTTTTAAACTGTTGACAATCAGTATGGAGGAATAGGGGAGTTCTTTTTTATTACATATCAATTTTTTTCCTTCTTACTTCTTTCTTTTATATACCTACCTTTTACCTTCTCTTTTTATTTCTTATCCCTCCCTTTTCTCTAATCATTCCTTTGATCAAACACATTATGTACAAAGATTATGCTGACCTGTAGTCTCACACCTGTTACTCCAATCACAATCAGATAACCACACATTTCATGGTTAACTCTTTTAATTGTGCAATTGTGGATCTTCTCCCCTATATTTTACACTTTTCTGAGAAAGGATATAAACATATAAATCAGTAACTAAAAAAAACACAAGCTGCTCTGATTGTAGCAATGTCAGGTCTTTGCTCATGTGGACTCCCCAAATCCCACCCCGATTTTACTGACAGACAGAAAATTGGAAAGCTACCATTTCATTACTTATTACGTTAAATTACTCATATAGATAATTCAGGATTCTGAATGGTATGTCTGAAGAAAAAAATAAAAAGCTGGTAGCCCTAACCATGTTGGCTCAATGGACAGAATGTCAGCCTGCAGACTGAAGGGTCACAGATTCAATGCCAGTCAAGGGCATGTACCTTGGTTGCAGGCACATCTCCAGTAGGGGGTGTGCAGGAGGCAGCTATTTCTCTCTCATCGATGTTTTTAAGTCTCTATCCCTCTCCCTTCCTCTCTGTAAAAAAAAAAAAAAAAAAAAAAAAAAAAAATTCAATAAAATATATTTTTTAAAAAAGCTGGTATACGCTGTATTTAAATTACTATATATTATTTTTAACTATCTGGTTCTCTGACCAAATACAAAAATATAAACCTAAAACACTCTTAACTATTCTAAGTACACTGAGAAGAAACCTTTCAACATTACATATATTTTTTTGTTTAATTATTAAGAAAATGAAAAGCAGCTAAAATAAAACTAATAAAAATACTTAAGAGTATTAGACGAGGGTCAGTCAATTATCTAAATGCAATAAAATTGCAAAGGAGTATAAAAAAACTCTTACATGGGTAAGGATTCCTTTATTTGGCTATCCAAAATTTCTTTGTACATTGCAGCTGACATCACCTCTTCCATTGGACACATGATCCCATATTCCTCACAGCCATTCTCTTGAACCAAGGGGTCAGATTTATGTGGATCAAACATTATATTATTTGGTGTAACTAGCAGTACACCACTGACTGTGCCCTAAGATAAAAAGAAAATAATGTTTAATCTTCAAAGTTTAAATTTTCAAAAAGTATGCTAGCTATTTTTACTAATTTTCTCCTGATATTAGGCCATCTATTATATGGAAAAGCAGTACATTCAAGCACTAAGGCATTCTCATGGAAATGTTAATAAAACACAAATTTTCCCAGTAAGTGCTCCTGTCTAGCAGAGGCAAACTACGAAGAATATTGTATTTACCGTCAAACAAGCAAGTCAGGTATAACATTTGCAGCGTCAATAAAATACTGAGCTATATCAGCAAGATAACTGCAGTAATGGAACAAGGAATTGTAAACTCCTGTAAGGCATGAGCCATGCTTTACATTAATTTGTGTACTGCTTCTTGTGTTGTTCCCTCTCTAGAGAGAGGTACCAAACATAGTTTTATGTACACAATGCAGGTTTCATAAATAATGTTGACAATTCAATCCATTATAAAGAAAAAACTGTATAATCTCTTTTAAAATATATTTTTTTAAAAATCAATTTCACTTGACTCTGCTGCTACCTAGGCATGTGACCTTGGGCAAGCAAAGCCTCTGGGCCTCAGTTTTTTAATCTCTAAAATTAGGTAATTTAGATGACCTCCAAGGTTAACCAGTAATCATTGTAAATTTAATTAAAAAAGATATGAATTTTTAAATATATTCATGCAAATAGTGATGTTAATATGAAGAGTCTAACCCTCTTATTTTACAAGGAGCAAACTAAAGTCCATAAGAAGCTGATCCCACTAATATTAGCTAATGTACTATATGTTTTACATGTATCATGCTTTGTATACATTATTGTTCATTTGATCATCATCCTGAGCTCTGAGATGAGTATATATAAAGAAACTTAAGTTGAGAGAGTCTAAATAATATGACTACAGCTACCTAATAAGTGTAGAACCAAGGTTCAAAATTCGGGCAGTCTGTGCTTATACTATAACTAGAGGACCAGTGCACAAAAATTTGTGCAACTGGGGAGGGGGGGTCCCTCAGCCCGGCCTGTGCTCTCTACCAATCTGGGACCCCTTGGTAGATGGTCCACCTGCTGGCTTACGCCCACTCCCCAGGGGATCGGGCCTAAGCTGGCAGCCAGACATCACTCTGGCAGCCCAGGGGCCCTCGGGGGATGTCCACTTGCTAGTGGGGAGCAGGCCTAAGCTGCAGCCGGACATCCTTAGTGCTGCTGAGGAGGGGGGAGAGGCTCCTGCCACCACTGCTGTGCTGGCAGCTGGCAGCCTGGCTTGTGGCTGAGCAGAGCTCCCCCTGTGGGAACACACTGACCACCAGGGGGCAGCTCCAGCATTAAGTGTCTGCTCCCTGGTGGTCAGTGTGTGTCATAGTGACCAGTCATTCCCAGTGGTTCTGCTGTTAAGAGTCAATTTTCGTATTACCCTTTTATTATATAGGATAGAGGCCTGGTGCATGGGTGGGAGCCAGCTGGTTTGCCTTGAAGGGTGTCCCGGATCAGGATGGGGGTCCCGCTGGGGTGCCTGGCCAGCCTGGGTGAGTGGCTGGTGGCTGGTTTTCAGGCTGGCCACGGCCCCTTCAAGGTGAGTGTCCTTCACTGGGGTGCCTGGCCAGCCTGGATGAGGGGCTGAGGGCCGTTTTCAGGCTGGCCACATCCCCTTTAGGGTGTGGGGTCCTGCTGGGGTATCTGGCCAGCCTCAGTGAGTGGCTGATGGCTGTTTGCAGGCTGGCCACAGCCCCTTCAAGGTGGGTGTCCCCCCCTAGAGTGCCTGGCCAGCCTGGGTGAGGGGCTGATGGCTGTTTGCAGGCTGACTACAGCCCCTTCAGGGTTGGGGTCCCTGCTGGGGTGCCTGGTCAGCCTGGGTGAGGGGCTGATGGCTGTTTGTAGGCTGGCCACATCCCCTTCAGGGAGGGGGGTCCCTGCTGGGGTACCTGGTCAGCCTGGATGAGTGGCTGATGGCTGTTTGCAGCGAGGCTGGCTGGAAGCTGGAATCTGCGATTTATTTAACTTCTAAAGTTGAAACTTTGCTGCTTTAACCGGAGCCCAGGTCGGGTTGCCCCTGACAACCCAGGCTCCTAGTGCTTCCTTGAGCCTAAGGCCGGAAGCAGGTAACTGGGGCTTATTTATCTTCTATAACTGAAACTTTGTTGCCTTGAGCAGAGGCAACAGCCGGCGTAGGCAGACAGGAACCTTAGCTTCCTACATCACTACAGCAAGCCTCCTGCTTGTTCCAGCTCTGTGCTGCCGGCCGCTATCTTGGCTGGGTTAATTTGCATATAGTCACTCTGATTGGTTGGTGGGCATAGCAATTGGCTGTGGGCGTGGCCTAGGTGTAGGGGAGTGACACCAATTTGCATATTACTCTTTTATTAGATTAGACCCTTTCACATTTATGTAGCAAACTATATAATCACTCTAATTCAAGTGCTAAATATACTTTGATCCCATTTTTAAAATTCCCATTCCACTATATTTTGTAAGTGTAAAAATGAAGAGCCAGACAGAATTATAAAAATAAAACAAATAGTTACTTCAAAGTTGTTCTGTGTTTTCCCTAAAGCTGTTAAGGAAAAGAAAAACTTAAATCCTGAGGACAGTCAAGATGGCAGACTAAAGTGCTATTTGCCTCTTCCTACAACCACATCAGAATTACAACTAAACCACAGAAGAATCATCATTCAGAATTGGACACCTGCAAGCCCCACACAAGTAGCAGCCATCTGCAGATCTCTCTGTAGCTCTTGCTGGTGGCCCCAGGTAAGGCAGAGGCAGTAGCTGACTTTGCACCTCCCAGGAGCCAGTGAACCAGGTGGTCAGCTTCACACCATACCAGATTACACTTCTCTCACATCCATGAGCGACACTCTTAAGGGGTGGACTCAGTGAGCATCAAAGCCCAACTGAAGCAAGTCTTGCTCCATAGGAGCATCTCCTACACAGCAGCTCTTCTGCTATGATTGCAACTGCTCCTCACGGTCAATTGGCCTACTGGTCAATCCCTCCCAGTATTGCCAAGAGTAATTGAGGCTCAACTGAAACAGGACAGTGCACACCCCACAGAGAGGCACACCTAGAGTGTTCAGCTCAGATGACTACGGAGGCTGAGCCACTGGGCCTACAGGACACCTACTACACAAGGCCACACTACCAATTCCAGGAGACACAGACAGCATCTCTACCTAATACATAGAAACAAACACAAAGCAGCCAAATGCAGAGATAAAGAAACATGTCACAAATGAAAGGACAGAAGAAATCTCCAGAAAAAGAAGTAAATAAAATAGAAACAAGTAAAATGACCAGATACAGAGTTCAAAACCAGGGGTGAGGAACCTTTTTCTACCAAGGACATTGAGATATTTATAACATCATTTGTGGACCATACAAAATTATGAACTTAACAATTATCTTGCTATTTTTGGTCAAAACATTTTATTAACTCACCCATAATGCCTTGGCAGGGACAGACCAAATGATTTTGCATGCCTTCCCCACTTATGTTCAAAACAGTAGTTATAAGGATGATCTAGGAACTTAGTGAAAACATCAATGACATAAAAAACGGCCAGTCAGAATGAAGGCTACACTAACTGAAATGAAGAGTAATTTATAGAGAATTAACAGTAGAATAGATTATACCAAGAATCAAATCAATGATTTGGAATATGAGGAAGCAAAGAACACCTAATCAGAATGGAAAAAAAATAAAAATAAAAAAATCTAAAAATATGAAGATAGTGTAAGAAGCCTCTGGGACAACTTCAAGTGTACCAATATTTGCATCATGGGGGTGCCAGAAGAAGAAAGAGAGCAAGAAATTGAAAACCTATTAAAAAATGATAGACAATTTCCCTACCTGGTGAAAGAAATAGACTTATAAGTCCAGGAAGCACAGAGAGTCTCAAATAAGATGAATCCAAAGAGGCCTACATCAAAACACATCATAAATTAATATGGAAAATGTTGAAGTCAAAGACAGAATCTTAAAAGCAGCAAGAGAAAAGCAGTTAGTTACCTACAAGGAGTACTTATACAACCATCAGCTGATTTCTCAACAGAAACTTTTTAGACAAGAAGGGAGAGGAAAGAAATATTCAGAGATGAAAAGCAAGGACCTAAGACCAAGATTACTTTAACCAGCAAAGCTATCATTTAGAATTGAAGGACAGACAAAGAGCTTCCCAGACAAAGAAAAGTTAAAGGAGTTCATCACCACCAAAGCAGTATTACTCGAAATGTTGAAGGGTCTTCCTTCCCTAAGCAGAAGAAAAGTAAAAAAAATAAAATAAAAAGTATGAACAGTAAGTGGAAATAAATACAAACCTACCAACAATTGAATCTAAAAGTCAAAATAAATGAACAAGCAATCTAATGAACAAAATACACTAATGAATAAAATAGAACCAGAGGCATGGAAACATGGAACAGACTGATGAATCTCATAGGACAGGGGTGTCAGGAGACAGGAAGAGATTAACTGAAGAATTTATATGCATATATGCATTACCCATTATCTGTGGACAAAGACAATAGGATGGTGAAAGGCTGGGGTGGGGTGGCATTTGGGTGAAGAGAAGCCTTTTGAGGGGGAGCGGGGGAGGAAGGAAATCTATAATACTCTCAACAATAAAGATTAAAACAATAACAACAACACTTTAATCCTGCTTGATTTGGTATCACAGCCTCCTTCCAATCTCACACTTAGCTCTGTGAATTTACCTGGCTTAATTTGAAGAACATAAAACTACCATTTTGGGGGGAGAAAGGGAATCAGTCTGAAAGTATGAATAGCATTTCTTTTAGTTCAGACAGACCATGGGCCACCTAAATAAGTAATTTCATATAAATCACAGCCTATTCATCTTTGGATTACTATTTTAAATAGATTCACACACATCAATGTGTATTCCTGGATCATACTAACATTGACACTCCCAGGGATAATCTAAGAAATAGATAATGAAGAGTAGAGAATATATAGTGTAAAAATACCTTAATACATATTCCATATATTCAAGAATATAGAAGTAAGATTGTGTAAGCGAAGTAGGGAACATGAAGATATGAGAGCCAGTTTGAACTTATAGAGATGATAGAATAGCAGATTAGACAAGGGAGAAAAATATTAGTGAACATAAAGATATAGCAATTGAGCCCTGACTGGTTTGGCTCAGTGGATACAGCATCGGCCTGCAGACTCAAGGGTCCCAGGTTCGATTCCGGTCAAGGGCATGTACCTTGTTTGCGGGCACATCCCCAGTAGGGAGTGTGCAGGAGGCAGCTGATCGATGTTTCTCTCTCATCGATGTTTCTCTCTATCCCTCTCCCTTCCTGTTTGTAAAAAATCAATAAAATATATTTTTTAAAAAAAGATATAGCAATTGAAATTGTCCAAAACAAAAAAGAACAGAGTACAGGTGAGCTATTATGAAACACAACATCAAGCAGCCCAAACATGCATAATTGCAGTTCCTAAAGAAGAGAATGTGAGAGAAAAAAATATTTGAAGAAATACGGCCAAAAAGTTTACAAATTTGATGAAAACTATAAACCCACAGATCTAAAAAGCTAAATGAACCTCAAATAAGAAAGAAAAAGAAAAATACAGCAAGGCACATAGTAAAAAATTGCTCAAAAAGTGATAAACAGGCCATGTTGAATACAACCAAAAGAAAAAAACTGCATTTTTGTACACAACACCAAATCTACTCTAATAAAAGAGTAATATGCAAATTAACCATCCCTCTGAGACACCTAAGCCACGTCCACCAGCCAATCAGAGCGACTGTATGCAAACTAACCCATCAAAGATGGCAGTTAATTTGCATACACAGGACAGCGAAGACTAAAGCCAGCGTAGAAGGAAGCCAAGTGCTGCAGAAGGGAGCCAAGTGGTGGAAAAGGGAACAAAGCTGAGGTAGCGGAGATGGTGAAGAAGGGAGGGAGAAGCGGAGGGGTGGGGGGAGGAGGAGACGGGAGCTGAGGCGGCAGAGAAGGGAGCCAAGGCAGGCTTCACTCCCTTCTCTGCTTCGCTCTGGCTCAGGAAGCCCTATTCTTGCAGGAATCTTCCTGCAACGAGTTACTAGTATAAAAATAACAGAAGACTTCTTTCTCTTCAGAAACAATGCAGACCAGAAAATAGTGGAGTTCTGAAAGAAACATCTTCAAAATTCTGAGAAAAAATAAAAACCTGTCAACCTAAAGTTCTATGCCCAATGAAAAGATCTTTCAAATACAAAGAAGTTGCCTAAGATATAGGAAAGCAAATAAGCTTATGAAAATATGATCAAGTCATTAGGAAAATGCAAGTTATAACCATGAGTTACCACCAAAGACCAATCAGCATGGTTAACAATTCTAAAACACTGACACCAATGAATGCTAGTGAAGATGTGGTGCAAACAGCAGCTCTTGTTGATTGTTGATTCAAATACAAAACGATACAACCACTTTGGACAACATTTTGGGAGTTTCTTACAAACCTAAAAATAATCTTAACATATGATCTAGATCTAGCAATAGCACTCTTTACCTACCCGAATGAGGAAAAAGCTTGTTTACACAAAGAACCTACATACAAATGTTTCTAGCAGCTGTTTCATAAGTACCCAAATTTGGAAACAAACAAGATATCCTTCAATCAGTGAATGCATAATATACACACAGTGAATTATTATTCAGCAATTTTTTAAAAAAGAGCTATCTAATCACAAAAGACAGGCAGGACTCTTCAATGCATATTGCTAAGTGAAAGAAGAGAACTTGAGATCATACAATCGTACTGTATGATTCTAACTATATGACACTCTGAAAAGGGCAAAACTATGAAGACAGTAAAATGGTCAGCAGTTTCCAGGGGTTGAGTGGGAAGAATGAATAGGTAGAGCAAAGAGAATTTTTAGGGCAATGACACTATTCTCTATAATACTGTAATGGTGGATTGATGTCACTATACATTTTGTTAAAGCCCACAGAATGTACAATACAAAGAGTGAATTCAAATGTAAGCCCTCTCACACCTTCCCTCTGAGTAAGGCATGGAAACCCATTTTAAATATAAAGACACAGGTCAAGAGTAAAACAAAAAAAGAGATAAACTGTTAACATTAATCAAAGGAAATATGAAGTGACTATAAGTATTGATCAAAGTAGATTTCATGGCAAGAATATTACCAAGAATAATGAAACAAGTCAATTCATCAAGACAATATAAGAATCTTATTAAACATTTGTATACCTAATGGCAAATTCTCAAAACACACAAAACAAAAACAGAAAAAAGGGAGAAACAAAAAATACACAATTACCATGAGGTATTTCAATATCCTCCTGTCAATAACTGATAGAATAGACAGAAAATCAATGGGGATGCAGAACAACACTATCACTTCACTTGAATTAATTGTCATTTATAGACTAGTCCTTCCAATAGAAACAGATACACATTATTCTCAAGTGCAAGACATACCACATTCTGGATCATAAAATAAGTCTTAAATTATGCCTTCAAAAAGTAGTATGTTATCTAACTACATGGAATAACATCAGAACTCAAAAACAAAAGATATTTTTTAAAATCCCCAAATGTTTACAAATTAAACACTGATATTCCATTGGCCAAAGAAGAAATAAAGAGAAAATATTAACTGAATGAAAATAAAAATACATCCTACTTGAGAATGTGGGTCCAGTTAAAACAGTATGTAGGAAGAAATTTATAGAACTGAACACCTGTATTTCAAATATTCATAATTTATTAATTTTGACTATTATGCAATCATAATTTTTTAAGTTGGTATCACAGTTACTTGTTAAGCAATACCTGGAGTTTATTTTCCAACTCTGTGTTACTTTACTATATTCCTTCTGCAAACACGATAACCTTTTCTGATATATATTTTTTCCTGTGAAGAAGGAATAGGACCACCTATTTTGAGTTAATAATTAAAATAAAACACCAAAACCATTTCTGGCATATAGTAGGTACTCAATGAATAGTAGTTATCTTCCTATTTGGGTATAATACTAACTCTGCAAGGATTAGCACTTCAAGTGTGCCCAAGAATAGTAGTCATTTTGTATCAGCTTTTTGTAGTACGTTTATGTATGCCATTGCCTTTAATGATTTGCAACAGATTACCAGATTGTTATGAGTAAAATCCACACTAACTCAAACTAGTAGTTCCACTAATATTTTAAAAAATATTCAAGCATTTGCTGATGTTGGTGATTTAAGGTACTATTTGTTACCTTGCCTCTCGTAATATATTTGCAATTAATTTTTAGAAACTTCTCGGTAAATGCTTCTTCCTCTTCAGAAGTTGAAGATACAACTCGTGCAGGTCGAATACCAGTAAATGTAGACGAGGGAGTTGCTTCTTTCGGGTGCACTACATCAAGATTCTTAAAAAAAAAAAAAAGAAAAAGAAAAAAAAAGAGGCACTTCAGAGAACTAAATAAAAACAAGCACATTATTAAAGCCAAATGAATAGCTTCCTTCAATAAGTGTTTTTCCTTCTCATCACATTCTGGAGGTCAGCCCAAAATGTTATGTAAAAAATATAGGTAAGAATGGCACTGTTTTCATATTCATTAAAAATTTTTTTAAAAATATTTTTTATTGATTTTTTTTACGGAGAGGAAAGGAGAGGGCTAGAGAGCTAGAAACATCGATGAGAGTGAAACATCGATCAGCTACCTCCTGTACACCCTCCACTGGGGATGTGCCCGCAACCAAGGTACATGCCTTTGACCGGAATCGAACCTGGGAACCCTTTAGTCCACAGGCTGATGCTCTATCCACTGAGCCTAACCGGTTAGGGCTCATTAAAAATTTTTAACACAGCTTACACTTATATTTTCAATGGTTTTTGAATAGGGGGATATATAAATATGAATCATTAGGAGAATGTTGAATTAACTGACAAACTACATTTCTCGTATGCCCAATTCCACACATATAAACATACTGCACTCATGCGCACACACGCGTGCACACACATACATATTCAGTCACTCCTGAATTAAACTGCTGGTCCTGATAAGACAATTTACTATATCTCTTAGGTGTTGGGAGCACAGGAAAAATAGAGTGCTTGTTTGTGATACCTGGGAATTTAGCAGAACCTATACACTGAAAGAGCCTTTAAAATGTCAAGCTACACCCAGTCGTCTTGGCTCAACTGTTGAGCGTCCACCTACGAATCAAAGTCAGGGTTCAATTCCTGGTCAGGGCACATGCCCAGGTTGTAGGCTCAATCCCTAGTGTGGGGAGCGCAGGAGGCAGACAATCAATGATACTCTGTCATCATTGACGTTTCTTCCTTTCTCTCCCTCTCCCTTCATCTCTAAAATCAGTACAAATATTTAAAAAAAAATAAAATCTCAAGCTACAAAGAATTTATCAATACCATTCTACAAAGAATTAATTAGCCTTAAGTTCTTTGTCTTTTCTGGTGCCATAAACCATTCTCTCAGTGAAGCCTACAAACTTCTCAAATGTTTTGTTTAATACTTACACTGAATAATTACACTAAAACACAATCAAACATTTTCTACTTGGAGATGTAGAAATATATTGGCTTCTTTATTAATATAAGATCTAGTGGTGACTGATAATTATAATTTTCAAGTAGATGGCTATAAACAATATTGTATGGTATCTACAGCAATTCTACAGTGATTTGAAAATAACTGTGAGTTCTAGTGGGGACAAAGTCACAGGTATGCTCATTGCTACCTACAGTTTGCTGTTTATAGTATTAATTTTTAAAAATGTCGATTTCACTAAAAATATTTATATCCAGGTTCACTGACCCCTTAGAACTAGCTGACGGTTCCTCCCAAAGTTCAATTTTCTGTACAATGTAGGAAGATTAGACAGATGCCTTTTGATTCTTGTTTCAAACACTTCCTTAGAGGCCTTTCATACCTTATGAATAAATGTACAATGCCTTATGGAATACTTCTCATAGCAGTAGCAAGGTTCTTCGGAGCTTTAAGCTAAAAACTGCCACTTTGTTACTAATACCTAATAGTTCTGATCTGGTCTTTTGAAATAATAATCAAGCCTGCCTCTTTTTCTATCTCACAGTCTTTAAGATATTGAAAAATGCTATCCATTTTAACATAACTCTTTCTACTCTAATAAATGGATCCTTAAACCTATGAGGACAGAATTTTCATACTTCCGTTCTAAACTTCATTATACTCCTAAAATGTAGGGTTGAATCCCTAGAACTTGGGCAGATATTCAACAAATATTTTTTGAAAGAAGGACAGACCACTGCAGAATACTGAAAAACATTTATATGTAATATACTATACATTTTAAAATATTGAATTATGGGTTTTAAATATTGAATTGTGTTTTTTCCAGGGTGGGAGCTCCCACCACCAGGCAAGTCCTCCTTGAGCAAGTAGCCTTTCTTGCCTGAGATAGAAGGTTTGACAAAAGACCATTGTGACACCAAGTACGATCGATATTAATAATCATTTTATAGAAAACTTGAAGCTACCCAAAATGATTCTTTGCTCATTCAAATTTTTGAAAGTTTTTAAAAAATATTAATAATGAAACTTTGGAGCTTAGATATAAGATTTACTGGTGACAAATATTTCCGGAAAAGACCGGAATCAGCTCAAGATAGACACTTAAATCAGAAACGCTGACAAACTAAAACCTGCTGCTCTCAACCCAAACAGCAAATACAGAAAATTCCCAACTGAAAAGAATGCTGTAGGGTGCCACACCATGACAACAAAGTGGCTAATAAGTATACCAAGTAAGCTAAAACCCAACCAACAGATTCTAACTGTATAAAGCGCAAGTATAAAGTGGAAGATGATCAGGAAGAATCAGGTAGGAGCAATCAGGGTGTAGCAATCGGGGTGTTGCAACACCTGACCACGCAGGGACGTTAATCACGAAACATGCAAACTCTAGTCATCACGTTCCGTTCTTCCCTTCCAGAGGTACAGTAAGGATTACCCTACCTGATGATCTAGAATTATGTTTAACAGTTGAATGACACTATTCAATTACTCATCTCTAGCAACAAGAGTCTCAACCTTTGCATTTTATGATGCAAATTAATAACATTACACTCAGCCTGTTAATTTAAGTTAGACAATTAAATAAGAGATATTAATAATATTAATGGATGTTTATGAATACTTATTATATTTAAATGTATTATATGGACCATTTCATTTAATTTTCAAATCGCTCATATAAGGTATATACTATTACCTTCATTTTTTTCAATTTTGTAAGGCTTTTTTATTGTCAAATATAACACATATGCAGAAAAGTACATAAAACATACGTGTACAGATAAATGGATTAGTATCAGCACCAGGTCAAACAGCACATTGTAGGCAGCTTTGAATCCCTATTTGTCCTTTCTTGACTATAATCAAGTACCTGGAGACCCTATGGGTTTGGGCTTTTTAAAAAATGTTTCTTTATTGTTATTCCCTTAATTTTTAGGGAAACTTATTAGCTAATTTCTGTAACTTGCCCATTGAGTAAAATGAAGCTGACATGCAAACCCATGTTTCCAACATGTGAACTAGTGAGGCTGAGTTCAATGCCACACATCTTCCCTTTCAAATATCTTCTAAATAAAAGATAAATGTGTGAAGAAGAAAAAGTCAATGCATAGTCATTGAAAGGTCCCTTACAAGTGGGAACAAAGCTATCAACAAATTTTGTTTATGACTGTCCAGTTATCCCCAAATCCAGCTAGACATTACCTACTAGTTAACAGTAGTATTCACCAAAACTATAGTCAAGTACATTGTCAAGTGCTTTCCTTAAATGAATATATACTTCATTGAACAACATGATCTCTGAGGTTCCCTCAAAGTCTTAAATTCTACAACTCAGTATCTATAGCAATCCCAATTTGTCCGTGTAATCCTATCAAAAAGAATACATAAGATTAGCCTGGCAAATGTCCAAAGTATAGCACTAGAGAGTACATTTCTGTTAAATAAAGATCAAAATTGTTCAGAGGAATCTTAATCAGACCTCATTAAAATACATGTACATTATCCAAAGTATCAGTATTTCTAGGTTGCTGTTTTTAACTATTGTTTATATATATTTAAATTAAATTTATTGGGGTGACATTGGTTTATAAGATCACATAGGTTTTAAGTGTACATTTCTATGGTACAAGATCTGTATATTACATTGTGTGCTCACTATTCAAAGTTAAATCATCTTCTGTCACCACACATTTGGCCCCCTTTACCCTTTACTGCTCCATCCCCTTCCCTCTGGAAACCACAGGCACTTCTTAAAGAATATAACTTTTACCTCATAGTCCCTCACACCCAACTGTTGTTTATAGATTCTGATTCTTAATGCAGTGATTCTGGAGCTCATGTGAATTTTTTCTGAAGCTTCTTTGGCAAATTAAAATGAATAATTTTTATTTCATTACTAGTACACCATTTGGTATCCTAAACTCACAGTGCAAAGTGGAGCAGAGAAGAAACACCAGTATCTTCTAAAGTCAACAGATGAACAGAGAAGATTCTCTCATGAGTCTAGCCATTTAATGGAGAGGAGAACCATTTATAACCTATATGCAAATCGACCTAATGGTAGAACAACTGGTTGCTATGTTGCGCACTGACAATGAGGGGGCAGACACTCAAAGCAGGAGCTGTCCTGTGGTTGTCAGTGCACTCCCACAGGGGAAGCTCTGCTCAGCCAGAATCCGGGCTCACAGCTGGCGAGTGCAGCAGTGGTGGTGGGAGTCTATCCTGCCTCTGCTGCAGGCAGGTGGTAAGGAGCGAAGGGTTCCGGACTGCAGGGGTCCCGGACTGCGAGAGGGATGTCCACCTGCCGGCTTAGCAGTCTCAGATTGCAAGAGGGTGCAGGCCAGGCTGAGGGACGCCCCCCTCCTCCCCAGTGCACAAATCTTGTGCACCAGGCCACTAGTAGAAACATAATCATTAGGTCATTATGAAAATGGGAAATTCTAATTAATATCAATTTACATAGAAAGGCACAAAAATATAATTCCTTTCAGAGACATTTTATTCAAAATCATTAAATAAAGTTTGTGTGAGTGTGAGGGCAAGAAAAGGGGCTCTTTTTCCTTGCTGTAGCCTTCCAAAATTTATGAGAAGGACCTGGTAATAAAACACCAAGATTGTTAGCTCCATTGATTCAAACAGCACCTCTGTTCAAACTGCAAGACAAGATAAGCTACTTTCAAGGCTACAACCTTGCATACCCCTCCTCCATGTGGTTTTCATGACTCCAGGGAAATTGATGTCAGAGAGTTTCAAAAATAGCTTCCCCCCTTTCAAACTCTTATAACTTTTGCTCTAAGGATGTTTTACAGGCTTGTGAAGATGCTAATGAAGACACCTTCCTAGGACATCTGCCCAGACTAAAATAAGTAAGCCGACTTTTCAAAGATAACCCCCCTGATATCTGGTCATTTTCAGCCCCCAGATCCTCCTCCCTTCCTTGTTACCTAGCAATTGCAGCCAAGGCTTTAAAAGAGGGAGCCACCATTTATTTCTTGCCCTTGTACTGATTAGCAATGGACCAGCCCTTCCCGGGAAAGTAAAATAAACTTCCTCTCTGCATCTATCTGCTCTCAGTTGTGAATTCTTTCACAGCTGAAGTCACTGGCCAAAGCCGAAACAGTTTGGTTCCTTGAAATTCATTTGTAAAATAACTTATATAAAACATTCATTCCTTAAAAATTCTAAATTAATCCACTATTAATTACTTAGAATTAATTCTCAGAAGAATTATTAAGATGATAATGAATTATTTTTTAAAGGTAGTATGTCAAGAACTCAAGAGTTCTAAGTACTGTATAAATATTCATAGAAAGTGAAATAATAATCAAATTGAACATAGACTTCCTATCATGATATTCTAATGTTTGTTAGGTAAAACTTCTTCCTTAGTGAAGTTATTACATGGTATGTATAAGAGTGAATTAGTAACTATCCTTGGGCCAACACCACCAATGGTAAATTGATTTATGCTGCCTGCTTTAACAAGAATGTTTCACTTTAAATACTGGGATATATAAATTTAAGAAAAAAATAAAAAGGAAAGTTTTATTCTACAATAGTCAAAGTAGAATTTAAAAAACATGATGATATATATGTAGAGTGAGATGTATTCGCAGCTATCTTTGAAAAGTAGGGACACTTACAGTGGCCTTATCAAACTCAGCCTCAGACGATGTTGGTGACAGGGGACTTATGGGGCTTAGTGATGGAGAGCTCTCCACACTGGAGACATAGTCAGGATCAGGAACATATAAAACCTGAAGAAAACAAAACATTCACACGAACTGAAATATTAACAAGCAGATAGCGTTTTATTAGCAAGTACCTTTAATGACCTTTAGCAACAAATAAAAAAACCAAAAATCTTCAGATTGAAAGATTGTTTTTACCATAATAATAATAAAATAAGAAAACACATATTTATATTCAATTAAGAAAAATTTGATAATACATACATACTATCAGGAATAGGGTGGGGAAACATAATTGCTATACACTATTGAAGTTCCTCTTAAAAAACTATTTTGCATGCCCTGACCCGTTTGCCTCAACAGATAGAGCATTGGCCTGCGGACTCAAGGGACCCAGGTTCGTATCCAGTCAAGGGCATGTACCTTGGTTGCGGGCACATCCCCAATAGGGAGTGTGCAGGAGGCAGCTGATTGATGTTTCTCTCTCATCGGTGTTTCTAACTCTCTATCCCTCTCCCTTTCTCTCTGTAAAAAATCAATAAAATATATTTTTAAAAAATAAAAATCCCTGCTCTTTAAAAAAACAACAACAATTTTGCAGTAGCTAGCAAAATTTTAAATGCACATTTTCTTTATTATAGCAATTTTACTTCAAGGACTTCACAGAAATATCTATATATAAAGAAAAAAAGATATGTACAAGAGTGTTCCCTACAGTGGGCATAGCAAAACAGTAGAAACAGTCTGAAGCTTAAATGTCTAGTTAAAGTATAACATACCTCGCAACACTCCAGACATAAAGAATCTGAGATTGTACTGTGCTTATATATTTTCCAAAGTTAAAGTCAAATAAAAAAATAAGGTTAGAAGTCTGGTCAAGTGTGACTCAGGGTTTAGAGCATCTGTCTGAGCACCTGAGGGTTGAGGGTTCAATTATAGGTCAGGAGCATGTACCTGAACTGCAGGTTTGATCCAGCCCGGGTGTGGGTGCGTTCAGAAGGCAACTGATATGTGTATCTTTCTCACATAGATGTCTCTCTGTCTCTCTGTCTCTCTCCCTCCCTCATTCCCTCCCTTCTACTCTCTCTAAAAATCAATGGAAAAATATCCTTGGGTGAGAATTAACTAACTAGAATATTTCTGGAACGGGACATAAATTAGTAACTGTGGTTGTTTCTTTAAAAAGAAACTAGGTATCTGAGATAGGATAACTTAACCTTTAAAAAGTCTGATTTTTTTTTTTATCATGTATTGCTCTGGATATTTTAAAAAGCTCTTTAAAACTAAATTTGAAAGATAAATCACAATTATTTTCAATATGTACTAAGAAAAAAATCATTTGGACATAAGTGACAATTAATTATCTCTTCTGAAGCCAATCTGATTTGTTCAAAGCATGCATAAAATTTTCTATATTATTAGCCATGTTGCAATGAATACTTTCTGTCTTGCTACTTAATGCTTCTAAACACAAATGCACAGAAAAAAACCTACCTGTCCAGTAACAACTGCTCGGGAGAATAACTTATTTAATTGAACAAGTTCGTTTGGTGTTGTATCAAATTTCAGGGCTATACTATTCAAGGAATCCCTTGATTCAACCTGTTTAAAAGAAAACATACATTAATTTAATCCATTAAAACAGAAAAACTGGAACTATGAGGTTTAGTGACCACTAATATATTTATGGACCAATCTTACATTTGATTAACAAGTGGTATTTCCATCTTTGGAGATAGGCTAACTTGAAAAATTCAGTTTTTTTTTTGTTTTTGTTTTTTTTAGCAAATGATTTCAACCTATTATATAGACTATATGTTTTATCATTATAGATCACAATTACATGTGAGCCTCTATTTGAAAAATATTGAAAACAGATAATATAATTTATTAAACACAAACAAGTGATTAGCCAATCAATGTTTCACTCTCACATTGATCTTTTTCCATCTCCCCCCCTAAACAAAACAAAACATATATGTCTGTGCAAATATGTGTATATATGTATACATATGCATAATTTTAACTTTAAAGCTATCTAAAGTACAAGATAAGTTTATACTATATATAGGTGATTTGGAAATGCATTTAAGCTAGATCATAAATATTTTAGGATAAACACATTTTGAGAGTACATTATAATATTAGAAGTTTTATTTTTAAAAAATATAGGGATATATTTTCCTCAATACAAAATTATGTTTTTTAAATGTTACATGTGTTTTATGAATATTTAAAAAATTATAAGAATAGAATATAAGACAAAATACCTTAGCTTTAGAATTACACTTATTTCTTTTATTTAGGATTTGACATCTAATATAATAAAAGAGAAACATGCAAATTGACCATTACCACCAGCCAATCAGAGCAGCTATATGCAAATTAATCCGGCCAACAGCCATGGAGCTAGAGCAAACCAAAGGCTTCTGTTGCAACTGCCTGCCTAGGCTGGCTGAGCCTCTGCTCACGGCCATGCCCACCAGCCAATCAGAGCGGCTGTATGCAAATTAACCCAGCCAAGATGGAGGCCAACAGCCATGGAGCTACAGCAAACCAAAGGCTTCTGTTGCAACTGCCTGCCTAGGCTGGCTGAGCCTCTGCTCACAGCCATGCCCACCAGGCAATCAGAGCAGCTGTATGCAAATTAACCCAGCCAAGATGGAGGCTGGCAGGGCAGCTCTGCATTGGGAGCCTCCACGGCCGGCCGGCATAGCTGTGCCAGGTGTGTCAGCTCAGTGGGAGGGGTGGTCAGGCCTGGGGCCTCTGCAGGGTGTGCAGGAGCAGCCATCCTGGGTCTGCTGCCTGGCTTTGCCCCCCGGGGGCATCTGCGGGACATCCAGGAACGCTGGTCCCGGGTCTACTGCCTGGCTCCACCCCCTGGGGGCCTTCCCGGGGCATGCAGGAGCACGGGGCCTCTGCAGGGTATGCAGGAGCAGCCGTCCTGGGTCTGCTGCCTGGCTTTACCCCCTGGGGGCGTCTGCGGGATATCCAGGAACGCCTGTCCTGGGTCCACTGCCTGGCTCTGCCCTGGGGACCTCCGCAGGGTGTCCAGGAACACCCGTCCAGGGTCTGCTACCTTCATCTGCCCCCCAGGGACCTCCACAGGGCATGTGGGAGCATCTGCTGCACAGTGCGGAGAATCCGAAGCCAGTTCACTGCCCAGCTCCACCCCGGGTGTGTTTGCTCAGCAGCAGGGCCCCACCGAGGGATTCTGCACCAGCATCCGCCTCTGGCTTGCCACCCAGCTCTGCTCCAGGTGTGTCCCCTCAGCAGTGGGGGCCCACCAGGTGTGTGCAATTGTGGGTCCTCCGGTGGGAAATGTCCAGGCCTGCACTCACCAGCCCTCCCACCCCCCAGTGCACGAACCCTGAAGGGGCTGTGGGCAGCCTGAAAATGGCCCTCAGCCCCTCACCCAGGCTGGTCAGGCATGCCAGCAGGTGGACATCCCCCCTCAAGGTGTCCCAGACTGCAAGAGGGCACAGGCTGGGCTGAGGGACCCCCACCCCCCGAGTGCACAAATTTTTGTGCACCGGGCCCCTAGTATGAAATAAAGGATTAAGAAATTAAAAAAAGACTAACAGACTGATCAAAGACCTGCTAGAGGATGTCTTATAACTTTTCTGGTCAATACTTGATTATATCCCAAAGGTCACTTACAACATTAAGAAAAAAATAATTTCAACTTAAAATTAACCTTCCCTCTAAAACAATGGCTCTTAATTTGAATTTAACTTTGCTACAGATAATACAAGTTTTATTGAATCACCAAAACAAAGAACGGTAAACTCTTAAATTCAAAATCAACTAAACATTAACAATCCTGCACAATCACATGATTACATGTGTAGATAAAATCTAATGCTTCATGTCTATAATCTTATGCCTTAATAAACACTAACGAATATATCAAATTACATTACCCAATATTTTACTATTTGAACTTACTTTCTAAATTTCTCAAGCATACAGAGAAACACACTCAGTTTAAGTTTGTAATATGCTTTAAGAAGAGATTTTTTTTAGATAGTAAATATTCTACGCTGGTTCCTAATCTTTTAAAAATACTTAAATTGATAATTTAAGGTTTTGATAATTGGTTCAATTTTAATGATTCATAGAAAACAGTCAAGATTTAACACTGGAAGGACAAAGAATATTTTAATTAAGACTACTGCAGAGATAAATCAGCTTTTTAAAATGCAAACAACTTACAGTATACTCAATAGTCCCTTTAGGTTTCTGAAAAGACATTCGTCTCCCATCTTTCTTGTCTAGGCTCTTCTTTTGGCCAGTATCTGAAAAAAAAAAAAAAAAAAAAAGAGGCAAAACCCTATTAAATTTATGTTCCTTTCAGACTAATGTCAAAGATTGCTAAATAGAGCTCAATGGGCTGCTGATATGTGTGAGATTCACTAGTAATACAGCTTGTTCCCTGGGACTATGCTCTAAAATATAATCAACTGTCAAAAAAAGAAAATGTACTTCCTCCCTACTTGCTGTAGGAACTGACCAGTATGCAACATGAATAATTGGAAATAAATTCAAAACATAAGTAACTGCCCTGACCGGTTTGGCTCAGTGTATTGAGCGTCGGCCTGCGGGCTGAGGGGTCCCAGGTTCGATTCCTGTCAGGGGCGTGTACCTTGGTTGCGGGCACATCCCCAGTGGCGGGGGGGGGGGGGGGGGGGGGGGGGGGGTGTGCGGGAGGCAACTGATTGATGTTTCTCTCTCATCGATGTTTCTAACTCCCTATCCCTCTTCCTTCCTCTCTGTAAAAAAATCAATAAAATATATTTAAAACAAACAAACAAAGTAACTATCAGCAGGAAGGAAGTCATAAAAAACTAAAATATGTATCACTTCCTTCAACACATTTAAACTTATTTGAAGACTTTATATATCTATCTATCTTAACTAATAAAAGCGTAATATTAAAATTAACCGTTTCTCCGGGACAGAGTAAGCCACGCCCACCAGCCAATCAGAACGGCTGCATGCAAATTAGCTCAGGCAAGATGGCGGCCGGCAGCCCTGGAGGCCAGTGCAGTGCCAGTGGCAGGTTGAGCGGGATGTGGGGGTGGGTGGGAGGGAGATGGCATGGTGGCGGTTGGTGTGGGGATAGGGAGCGATCAGAGGGGTGGCGGGTGGTGCGGGGGTGAGGAGCCATTGGCGGGGTGATGGGTGGTGTGGGGATGGGGAGCGATCAGAGGGTTGGCGGGTGGTGTGGGGGTGGGGAGCGATCGGCGGGGTGACGGGTGGTGTGGGGATAGGGAGCGATCGGCGGGTTGGTGGGTGGTGTGAGGGTGGAGAGTAATCAGCGGGGTGGCTGTTGGTGTTGGAGTGGGGAGCGACCAGCCTGGTGATGGGTGGTGTGGGGGTTGGGGTCGTGATCAGTTGGCGGTGGATGGTGTGGGGTTGGGCGGGCGGGATCAGCAGGTGGTGTGGTGGTGGGTGGTGTGAGGGTGAGGAGCAAGATCAGCCAGGTGGGTGGTGGTGTGGGGGTGGGGGGCAAGATCAGCAGGTGGCAGGTTGTGCAGGTAAAGGCTGGACTGAGGGACCTCCAAGTGCACAAATTTTTGTGCACCAGGCCCCTAGTATTTCTATATATATAAAAGGCTAATACGAAAAGTGTCCCCCCTTGGGAGTTCAACCCGGAGACTGGGAGTTTGATCACTCGCTATAACGTGCACTGACCAGCAGGGGGTGGCGCAGAATGAAGGAAGGCCCGACCAGCAGCCAGAAGACCCGGATTGGCCCTGATTGCTGGCCAGGCCTAAAGACCCTACCCATGCATGAATTTCATGCACCAGGCCTCTAGTATACATAAAGTTAACAAAATCAAGTCTAAAAAATTAGTCCTAAGTATTTGAAGAACTTTTAAACACTGAGACTGAGGGGGGTGGTGGGGAAGATGAAAACTCTCAGATATAAAAACAGGCAAAAGATATGGTCAGAGAATTCATGAAAGGACATAAAAATGGCCCTTAAGCATATAAAAATGTGTTCAGTCTAACTCATAATTACAAAATGCACATTTGAACTATACTGAATACCATTTCTTACCTATCAAACTGGTTAAAAATTCAAAAGTTTGACTATACTGTCTGGTATAGAAAAAGAGGCATTCTTCTTCATTCATGGTGGGAATGCAAAATGGTTAGTATATACTTAAATTTTATTTTCTTATAAGAAAACATTAGAACTATTAATAGTTGTGTTTTTTTTACTTACTTTTCCATCACCATCTATCCCCTCTATGTTAAAGTTTTAAATAAAAATTTCTGCTATTTCATATACAGCAGAGGAAATAAAAAACACTTCCCACATTTTACACCTTATAAACATTTTAAGCAAAGTAAAATACATATTACTTTTTTAAATTTATTTTTATTGTTCAGATTATTACAGTTGTTCCTCTTTTTCCCCCCTTAGCTCCCCTCCTCCCATTTCCCCCCCCACCCTCTGTCCCCCCCCCCCGTCCTCATCCATAGGTGTACGATCATTGTCCATTCTCTTCCTGCACCCCCAACACCCTTTAACCCCGAAAATTGTCAGTCCACTCCCTTTCTATGCCTCTGATTCTATTCTATTCACCAGTTTATTCTGTTCATCAGATTTTTTATTCAATTGATTTTTAGGTTCACTTGTTGATAGATACGTATTTGTTCATAATTTTTATCTTTACTTTTTCTTCATCCTCTTCTCAAAGGATACCTTTCAGCTTTTCATATAATACTGGTTGGGTGGTGATGAACTCCTTTAGCTTTTTTTTTGTCTGTGAAGCTCTTTATCTGACCTTCAATTCTGAATGATAACCTTGCTGGGTAAAGTAATTTTAGTTGTAGATTCTTGCTGTTCATCACTTTGAATATTTCTTGCCACTCCCTTCTGGCCTGCAGAGTTTCTGTTGAGAAATCAGCTGACAGTCGTATGGGTTCCCCCATGTAGGTAACTAACTGCTTTTCTCTTGCAGCTTTTAAGATTCTCTCCTTGTCTTTTGCTCTTGGCATTTTAATTATGATATGTCTTGGTGTGGTCCTTCTTAGGTTCCTTTTGTTTGAAGTTCTCTGCGCTTCCTGGACTTGGAAGTCTATTTCTTTCACCAGGTAGGGGAAGTTTTCTGTCATTATTTCTTCAAATAGGTTTTCAATATCTTGCTCTTTCTCTTCTTCTGGCACCCCTATAATTCTGATGTTGGTACGCTTGAAGTTGTCCCAGAGACTCCTTACACTATCTTCATACTTTCTGATTTTTCGTTTCTTTGTTTGTTTGTTTGTTTTGGCTTTTTTGGCTGGGTAGGTTTTACTTCTTCGTATTTCATATCTTTGACTTGATTCTTGCGATCCTCTCGTCTGCTGTTGGATCTCTGTATATTATCCTTTATTTCAGTCAGTGTATGCTTAATTTCTAGCTGGTTCTTTTTCATATCCTCGAGGGTCTCACTAAATTTATCAGCAGTCTCTAGAAACTTCTTGAAAAACCTAATAACCGTGGTTTTGAACTCTATATCCAATCGTTTGCGTTCCTCCATTTCTATCTTTTGTGACCTGTTTCTTAGTCTCCACATTTTGGCTTTCTGTGTTAGGTGTCCTATATAGGGCCCAGTGATTCAGCCTCCCCAATCACCTGGGGTGGACACTCTTGTTGTACGCCTTTGAAGGCTGGGTGCACAGTCTTGTTGTAGTTATCACTGGGAGGTATCACTGGGGGGAAATGACCTGCAGGCCTTTCTCCTCATTGTTTGGAGTTTGGATCTATTGGAGTTCTGTCCCAGTTGCAGACCCTTAGGTTATGCTGCAGGCAGGCAGGCGCACAGCTTGGGCGGGGTTGTAGGTGGGGTCTCAGAATCACCGGGGGTGGAGAGACTCACAATGGCATCCCCTCTGCTGATGCCGCAGTTTCTACCGGATTTGGCGTCTCCAAGCCCTGGGGTCTGTGCACGATTCTCAGTCCCCGAATCTCTGGGTCAGTGATCGCTGCAAATAACAGTGCTAGAACGCCACTGGTCTTCCGCTGCCCTGTTGCCCTACAGCCCGCGTTGCATTCAGTGCGACCCGGGAGTTTATAATCTTCCAAGCCGCAGACCCGATCGCCGCTGCCACCCTTTCACCTGCACCGCTGCGCGCCGCGCCACCGCCTCCATTTCGCACGCCCCAGTTTGGGCACCGGGAGCTTCTATTCAGTCTCAAAGCACTCCTCTTGCCTTCTGGATGTAAAGCTTCCCCTCCCTTGGTTCTGGAGGATGGCCATTTATCTGTATAGTTGTATTTCTATAATGTAGGTGTGGAGGCTGTGCATTTAGGTATATACTTCATGCTGCCATCTTGGTTCTCTCCCATATTACTTTTAATATATATACTTCCTTAATTGACTTAGGGGTAACCATCAGTCTACACTTACTTTGCCTAACAGCAGTTTTTCAATCTGTGTTTCATAATATCCCAAGAGTTCATTAAACATTTAATCACAATTAAGTCTACAATTGCTCTATCATTGTCAAGAGTTCACCATGGAGTGCAGTTCAGAGCAAGAAAACAAATATAACAACTTTTCACAGTTTTAAGTTTGAAACAAACAAAGTATTCAAAGTTATAAAAGATCCTGTACTATATTTTTACTTATTTAATAAAATAACAGCTAACATTTATCAAGTGCCTAGTACATGTCAGGCACTGTTCTAAGTACTTCACATCTATATACATAAAAAGCCAGCAACTGGAATGCCCACCACGTACAGCCCTTCCCCATGGCCAGCCTCCCCCCCAATTAGCCCCCCCAATTGGGGACAGGGCCTGCCACACAGCCCCTCCCCCCAGCTGGCCCGGCCCTGATGGGGTTGATCAGGGGGGCCAGCTGGCCAACTTCCTGCCATCTCCTCCTCTTGGCAGGTCTGGCCCAATCCACCCTGACTGAGGCCAGGCTGGCCAGACACCACCCATGCACGAATTTATGCACTGGGCCTCTAGTTTATTATATAATTCATCAACTCCCAAAGTAGATGTCATTTTTATCCCCACTTCACAAGTGAGGACACTGAGACCCATTTTTGTTTATAATTGGAGGAGTGCCACTGGCATCTAGAGGGTACAGACCATAGATAATATTAAACATGTGCTAAACAACGACATGACAGTTATAAAACAACCAAGAAATTGTGTACTCTCAAATGTTAATACTATCAGCTTGAGAAACCCCACTATATACCTAGCACACAATATGCATGACATACAGTGGGTATTCAATAAATACTTGACAGATAAAGGAATGCATAAGTCTTTTCCTGAGATAGGATTACTGCGGCATAATGGAAAAACAGTTAAAATTTACTCCATCATTACCAAAAGCAGAGACTTTATATATGTAATCTAAAGCAATAAATTCCCATTGAAACTGGTTCCAGTAAGTTTTGATACTGTGTTTTAATAACTCAGTCCAAAATACTAGTATTTTACAACTACGCTAATTTCTTCTTTTGCTATTTACAGAATGACAATTTTAAAAATGTATCTTTTAGTGACTCATTACTAGCTTAATTGCACTGTGGTGAGAGAAAATCCTCTAAAAAAGTTCAACTCTTTGAAATTTGTTGAAACTTGCTTTATGATCAAAGGTAAATATATCCCACCTAAAACTGAAGCAAGAATGTCACAATAACACCAACCTCCTAATATTTTTTAAGAATCTGCTTAATTTTAGACACACGTTTTAGGAAACTCTTTCTAATGGCAAACAAATATCTTTCAGTCACTCTTACCTTCTAACCCCCTACCCATGATTCTATACACGTATATACATAAAATAGATCTTGACAATGTTGCCTACCCTAATATTAATGGCATCTTTAAATGGTTGCATTAGAGGTGACCTTTTAAACTTTAATCTTTGCAAAGTACGATTTCTTTATAATTAACATGCATCACTTTTACCAAATAATATTTTTCTTATAAAAGACTAGAAGCTAATATATCAAGATTCTATAACACATTCTAATATACCACATTAACAAAACAAGGAATAAAAGTGATATGATCTTACCAATACAGAAAAAGCATTTGGTAATATATGACAACCACTTACGATTAAAACAATCAATAAAATGCGTATAGAAAGAAAATATCTCCAGATAGTGAAGACAATATATGACAAACCCTCAGCCAGTATCATACTCAATGGTGAAAATGAAAGCTGCTCCTCTAAAATCAAGACAAGGATTCACACTCTCAACACTCCTATTCAACATAGTCCTAGCCAGAGCAATCAGGCAAGAATCTAATCTAATAAGAGTAATATTGAAACTGACCATTTCTATGGGATGCCTAAGCCACACCCACCAGCCAATCAGAATGAGTGTATGCAAATTAACCCAGCCAAGATGGAGGCCAGCAGTCACGGAGCTGGAGTAAACAGAGGCTTTCTCCGTTGCAGCAGGAGTAAACTGTCCACTGGGCTGGCTGGTCCTCTCTGTGCTCCAGGCACATTGTTGCAATTATAGAAGCCTCTTAGCTGAAGCAAACAGCAGGCTTCCGTTGCACCAGCGATGGAGGAAATTGCCTGCCTAGAGTCTACTAAGGCAACATTCTTTCAATTACAGAAGCTACGAAGCTGAAGCCAACAGGAGGCTTCATTACCTGCCTAGGCCTCGGCTTAAAGGAACAGTATCAATTATAGAAGATAAATAAACCCCAGACACCTGCATCCAGCCAGCCTTGCTGGGATGTTGGGTCAATGGGAGCTATGGGCAGACTGAAAGCCTGAAAACAGCCCTCAGCCTGTCACCCACGCTGGCCACACCCCAATGGAGTGAGGGTCCCCACTGGGGGGCTTGGCCAGCCTGCAAACAGCCATCAGCCCTTCACCCAGGCTGGCCAGTTACCCCAGTAGGGACCCAAAACCTGAAGGGACTGTAGGCAGCCTGAAAACGGCCCTCAGCCCGTCACCCAGGCTGGCTACACCCCAATGGGGTGAGAGTCCACACTGGGGGACTTGGCCAGCCTGCAAACAGCCATCAGCCCCTCACCCAGGCTGACCAGGCATGCCAGCAGGTGGACATCCCCAGAGGGGTCCCAGACTGCGAGAGGGCACAGGCTGAGCTGAAGGACCTCCTGAGTGCACAAATTTTTGTGCACCGGGCCCCTAGTAAGAAAGAAAAGGCTTTCAAATTGGGAAGAAAGAAGTAAAAGTGTCACTTTTTGCAGATGACATCATTCTGTATATAGAAAACCTTAAAGACTCCACCAAGGAACTATTAGAAACAATAAACAAATACAGTCAAATTGCAAGACACAAAATCAATGCACAAAAATCCAATGCTTCCCTATATACTAACAATGGAACATCAGAAAAAGAAATGAAGAGAACAATTCCTTCTGCAATTGCAACCAAAAGAAAATACCTAGGAATAACCTTAACAAAGGATGTGAAGGGCCCATACACTAAAAACTACAAATCATTATTAAGAGAAAATGAAACGACACAATGAAATGGAAAGATACCCCCATTCATGGATTGGAAGAATCAATCCACTGGCATCTTGTGGGTATAGACTATAGCCATGTTACCCAAAGCAATGTACATATTCAATTCAATCCCCATCAAAATGCCAATGTAATTTTTTAAAGAAATAGAACAAAAAATTATCAGATTAGTATGGAAGCACAAAAGATTTCACTGAATATCCAAAGCAATCCTGAGAAAAAAGATTGAAGGTGGAGGTAATCACACTACCTGACTTCAAATGACACTACAGAGCGACCGTAATCACAACAGCATGGTATTGGCAGAAAAACAGAGACCCCGACCAATGGGAAAAGAATTGAGAGCTCCGAAGTAAAGCCAGATGCATATGGGCAAATGACTTTTGACAAAGGAGCCAAAAACACACCATGGAGAAAAGAAAGTCTCTGCAATAAATGGTGCTGGGAAAATTGGAAAGCCACATGGGAAAGAATGAAACTTGCAAATCAAAACTACAATGACATACCACCCATTCAACTGTTAGAACGGGCTCTCATCAACAAGACAGATAAATAACAAGTGCTGGAGAGGCTGTGGAGAAAAAGGAACCCTCATTCACTGCCTGTGGAAATGTAAACCGGTACAGCCACTATGAACACCAGAATGGCCAGCGTGCTCAGTGGTTAGAGCGCCTGCCGGGAGCACCCAAGAGCCTCGGGTTCCATTCCTGGTCCAGGGTACGTATGTGGCCCATCCTTATAATCTGTCAATGGTAAAACTTATCAACACCATTGCTAAATCAACTCGATACGAAAACAACCGGGTCTTGCTTTAGGTTAAGCATGTTCTTCTCCGAAGTATCGCTCGTCAGCGCTGAAGTGGCCTGTAACAGCGGCAAACACCAAAAACACTGCCCCGGACCCCGCAACAGGCGCGGGGTGGAGTGGTGAGCGGCATGATCAGTAACAGCAAGCCGGGTACCAGGGTGCAGCCAGCCCACACGTGTGGCAAAAGGCCTGTGCACAGAAGCCTTGCCGGGACACACAGGCCACGGGCAAGACCTGAAGGAAGGGCATTGCGAAAGGTGCGCCACCAAGACTTTCAAACCGTGCCACACCTGGCGTGCGACGTCGTCAGGGGCCCCCGGCCTCTTTTCCTGTAGATTGTCAAATAAAAAATACAATAAGAAAAGAAAAGACAACAGCCAACCCAACAGCAGCCGTCTGCTGTGAATGAATCAAAGCTACACCTATTATTTTTTGGCCAGATTGGCAACAAAAACATAATCTTCTGGTGTGCCGCAGGATTTGAGCCAGGAGTGAGTGTGCGCCACGAGGTGCAAAAGGGTTGACAATCAGCGACTCCGAGGAAGCCAGCAGCATCGGAAAGGTTGCCCTAGGCATCACGCTAACACTTCCACGAGCGCTTTCACACACTCCTAAGGCATCCACCTCACGCCACGACGACTGATTTTATTTCTTTTTGGAAAGAACGGCCCACAGGCACCACGACCGAGGCACGCAGGCACAGCGGCCCCTGCAAATGGCAACGGAGGGCAAAGTTTCCGGGCTCCTTCCACCTCCAGACAACACACACCCGTTCAAAACACACGACGCAAGGGTAATAAAATAAAACAGAATAAAATAAGGAAAACAAAAACACTTGATACTAAACCAACCGGGTTGCAGTTTAGGCTAAGCATCTTCTTCTCCGTAGTATCGCTGGTCAGTGCCGACGTGACCGGAAACTGCGGCAAACACCAAAAAACACTGCCCCGAGCCCCCCACGGGCGGGCACGGCGGCCTCCGGGGCGGACACGGCGGGCGTCACAATCAGATATTCGCCTCCCGGAGGAGGGCGCAGCGAGGGGTCGAACCCTGGGACCCGCGGCGGGGCCGGGAGAGCCTCCTCCAGGGGCAGAAGCAGGAAGCGCGGGGCTGAAGAATCGCGACGCGGCCGGTGGGAAGTGAGCTTCCCGTCCGCGCGGACCGAGCCCTCCCCTCCTGTCCCGCCCGGGGCCCCGCACGCCGGCCGCGGCCCCGCTCCCCGCCGCCCCCCAGCCCTTTGCCGCGTGGGCCGCGAAGGCAGGCTGGGCTCACCGGGTCTCTCCGGGTCGGACGGCGCCGAGAGCCTGTGGGCCGGGACCCCGCCGCCCGGGTCCCCCTGGGCGGGCTCCCGCAGGTAGTCCTCGAAGCACACCTGCCGGGCTTCGCCGCCGCCCCCGAGCCCCCACAGGCGGTGGGCCGTGCCCCGCAGGAGGCGTCCGCCCTTGCCCGTGAACGTGGTCAGGTAGTCCATGTCGCCACGGGGCCGCGGCCTGGCCCGGGTGTCGCGGAGCCGCCACTCAGGGGGCGCCGGCGCGTCCAACCCGCCGCGGGGGTGACAGGGGCTCCGCGCGCCTCCCGGGGGCGGGGAGGGGAGAGGGCGTCCCCGGCGTGGCCCCGGGGCGAACCATCCGGAAACCACGCTCCGGCGGGGGGGGGGGAAGAAGTTGGACAAAAGTTTTGAAAAGTTTTCCTTGCGGCTCCCACGCGCCAAAGCAGGCGGAAATGAGGTTCTAAATAAGGGACCTTCTTCCTAACACAGACGCGGGGGGTGCAAAGCCAGGACTTTGGAGCAAGTCGGGCGGGTCCTGTCCGCCCCACCCCCGCCAGCCCCGATGGAGCGGTCTGCCCCGCCCCCCGCCCCGCCCGGCCCGACCGGCCCTGCAGGACTGCTGGGCGGGTGGGTGGAGCCCCCGCCTGGGGGCCGGAGGACCGAGCGGGGCCTGGCGATGGCCCAGGGGGGGGCCCTTGGCTGGAGGTGCTCAGGTTGGGGGCCTGGAGCAGCGTCGGGAGGTGTCTCCGCGGGGAGCCTGTGTGTCGGCGGAGGCGCACGGCCCGCAGGAAACTTCTGTCCGTTGCAGGGGCGGGGGAACGGCGAGGAGGAAGGCGGGAAAGTTAGTTTTAAGGTAAAGATGCCCTCATCGCTCATGAAAGCCCACCCAGTTAGAGAAAATAGGTACGTGGGAAGCGTTACGAGACCATCCCCGTAAAAAATAAAGCACCAACAGCCGCGTTTCAGCTTGGTCGTGGCATGGAGACCTGTTGTTCCAGTTTGACATCCCACGCATCGCAGCTGGTCCTCTAAGGCGAGGCGATTGGGGGGGGGGGGGTGGTGTCCAGCCTGATCCCCCTCCGGGCAGAGAAAGAGCGATGGCCTCTGACAGGCATTTCCTATTGGATTTTGTTTCCCGTGGGATCTGGTCATTCTCTCCGGCTCAGGTCTGTTTATACCCCTTTCAGGTTTTCTTCAATCTGCCGAACCATTCGACGACTTGCCCTCACGCCTTGTTATAAACTGTTGGGTGTTTTCCCCACCAGCACTGTTTTTCAGTTTAAATTCTTACTAAGTTGGACAAAACATTCCCTTTCTAACATCAGCACCACCTTTATGGTATACTAGAGGCCCAGTGCGCGGAATTCACACAAGGGGCTCGGCTCTCATAGCCTCAGTTTCGTCCAGAAGATAATCGGGAAGGACATCCAGAAGGGCGTCTGTCTAATTAGTATACTCTGCTTTCATTATTATAGATGTGGTTAAAAATACCACGTTTGGACTGCACCTCTGGATGGAATTCACCGTCTTTGTAAGAAAGGACCCAGGGATGTGCATACCCATGCGTTCAGATGGGCTGCTTGGAAAAGCACTGCTCCAGACTTCCCTCTGTACTCTCTCCTTCAACCCATTTGGTTGAATGGTAAGTGGCTCCTGTTTTTTTTTTTTTCTGAAATTTCCATTCCATAAGGAAACATTACCATGCTCAGCACCATCTCTGTGATCTGAGAGGCTCAGTAAGCTTTCAACACCGAATTCCTATGAATTACATGTAATCCTGATGAACTACGTTGAAATTTTTCCTAAGATGTTTTATGTCTTTTTTTTTTTTAATGTTTTTATTGATTTCAGAGAGGAAGGGGGAGAGCGAGAGAAACATCAATGATGAAAGAGAATCATTGATGGTTGCCTCCTGCACGCCCCCTACTGGGGATCAATGACTGTGGCCTCCTGGCTCCTTGGTCGCAAAGCTCAACCACTGAACACACTGGCTGGACTATGTTTTACATCTTGAAAGTTGTTTAGTTTGTGATAACCATATTCAAAAGTGTTTTGGGTGTTTTACACCTAATTAAATTGGCACTTTTACATCCAACCTTAGCAGGAAAACCCAGTTTCACAGGCAGTGAATTCATGTGTTTCTGCTTGTTCCATGGAAATCTAGAGCTGCTAGAGAAAAAAATGTATAACCTAGATGATTGAATGCTTTACTATTTTTTACTTAAACTCAGCTAAGCCATAATGGCTTAAAAAATCATTTTACTCATATATTCAGCTTGCTTTTATATTTTTTACTTCTGTTGTCTGAACCATCACCATTCTGAAATTGACAAATTCATCACTCAAGCTTGTTACTTCACCTTCTTCATGACTCAGAAAACCACAGGCCATCGGTTATGAATACTCACATTTCTTCCCTTTTTTTCTGCAGTCTACAAGGTCACCTCCATATTTTGCCTCAGGAGGAAGGAATTCCTTACTCCTGTAAATGCCTTTCCTTCTCCAAGTTAACACTTATCTTAGCCTGGTGTCTGTGGTCTATAACTTGCCAGCCTTATTATTCCTCTATTTTGTATATATTTTCTCTCTCCACTCTGGTTCCTTCCCCTTTATCCTACCTACTTCATTCACATCAACCCCTCCCATCCTTAAAATTTCCTTATATACCGTGCCTGACTTTAATAGTAACCCTTTGCATCATTTTAAAAATACTGTTATTAATGTATGATTTAAAAACCATATAATTCGCCTGTTAAAAGTATATAATTCTGTGGTTGTTAGTATATTTACAGTTGTTAAATCATCACCAAAATCTAATTTTTGAGCATTTCTATCACCCAGGAAAGAAACCTGTTACCTATTTGCAGTCATTCCCCATTCTCATCCCTACATGTAGGCAACCACTAATCCACTTTCTGTCTCTATGGATCTGCCTTTAATAGACATTTCAAATAAATGGAATCATACAATATCTGGTCTTTAGTGTCTGGCTTCTTTCACTTAGTCTAATTGATGAAGCTCATTGATGTAGCACGTATTAGTACTTCATTCCTTTCAATTGCCAAATAATATTCCATTGTATGGTTATAGCAAACATTGTATTTATTCATTCATCAGTTAATGGACCTTTGGATTGTTCCCACTTTTTGGCTATTATGAATAACTAGAGGCCTGGGGCATGAATTTGTGCGTGGGTGGGGTCCCTCAGCCTGGCCAGCAATCAGGGCCGATTGGGCTCATCTTGCCCAGTTCAGATCGGGACTAAGGGAGGTTGGCAAGGTGGGAGAAGAGGGGGTGTAGGGACCATGGAGGTTGGCCAGCTGGCTGGGGGACCAGAGGAGGTTGACCGGCTCCGGGAGGTTGGTTATGGGAGTGGACTGACCACCAAGGAGCAGCTCCTGCATTGAGCGTCTGCCCCCTGGTGGTCAGTGCATGTCATAGCGACCAGTTGTTCTGCTGTTTGGTCAATTTGCATATTAGCCTTATATTATACTAGAAGCCCGGTGCACAAAAATTTGTGCACTCGGAAATGTCCCTCAGCATGGCCTGTGCCCTCTAGCAATCTGGGACCCTTCAGGAGATGTCCATCTGCTGACTTAGGCCCACTCCCCAGGGGATTGGGCCTAACTGGCAGCCAGACATCACTCTGGCAGCTCCAGGGCCCTCGGGGGATGTCCATTTGCCAGCAGGGAGCAGGCCTAAGCTGTAGTTGGACATCCTTAGCTTTGCTGAAGAGGCAGGAGAGGCTCCCACCACCACTGCTGTGCTGGCAGCCGGCAGCCTGGTTTGTGGCTGACCAGAGCTCCCCCTTGGGAGTGCACTGACCACCAGGGGGCAGTTCCTGCATTGAGTGTCTGTCCCCTGGTGGTTAGTGTGTGTCAGAGTGACCAGTCATTCCCAGTGGTTCTGCTGTTAGGGTCAATTTGCATATTACCTTTTTATTATATAGGATAGGTTGCTGTGAACATCTATATACAAAAATTTTTTTGTGGATATGTTTTCATTTCCTTCTAGTATATAGAGTGGAATTATTAGTTTTTGTTTTTTTTTAAATTACATAATGTAGTCTTAACTGGTTTAACTCAGTGGATAGAGCATCAGCCAGCAAGACTGAAGGGTCCTGGGTGATTCTGGTCAAGGGCATGTACCTTGGTTGGGGAGTGGGGAGAAGATTCTGGAAATGTACAGAGAAATTTACAACAACATTGTTAGACTCTCAGACTGAGCTGGTCCTGCTAACACACTGTATGATATATAGGCACATGTATTTATGTTTGCTCACTGAACACTGTGTGTGACATGAAATCTCCCTTCTCTCTTTAATCCATCTCCAACACTGCAGCCAGGAAATTCTTAAATCCACAGACCTGTTGTTTTTCCTCTATTTTGAAAACACTCCTTATTCACAGCAGTCACTTCCTATTGATAATGAGAATCAGTTGTGGAATGTTCTTTAAAAATGCAAATTTCACAACTATACCTCAGAGATCCTGATTCCAGGGCTATAGGGTGGGGTCAGGAATCTGCATTTTTCAATTTTGAAACATGTTTGAGATCTCCTTTATAGTTCTTCCAAGTGCTTTTGCATATTTAGTCCATGTGAATCACACATTAACTTCCGAAATAGGGTCACGAGACTAGTTACAGCAAACACTGAGCAGAACTGACAAATGTGTTTTACACTCACATGTAAAGAACGGCCTCTGTATAAAACAGCCAATGTTTTGCACTCCAGATGCCTCGGTCCTTGCCTTAGCAACCAATGATAATACCTGTGCCAGATAGTACAGCTATGAGACTGGGGAGCCATCTCCAACAGCCTGGATCCCTGAGAAGCTATGTGGATCATAGCCCCTCCCCTTAGCCATAACCAGAATTGGACATGTAATATGAGCAAGTCATAAAAAAATAAGATAAACACTTATTACAGCAAGCCTTTGAGGTTTGGGTGTTCAGGTAGCAGCACAGCATAAATTTAGCCAACCTTGACTGACACAATATTTTTTTCCAATGCTTAATTTACATTTATTTTTATCACATATGCTAAATTAATATACTAAAGATCACCTCATTTATGTTGTCAAGTTAATGCATATTGTTTTTTCAGGCCTCTCTTGCCATTTCTATATTCTGACAAGATTTCTTAGATTGCAAAACTATTAATTTCTTATTATCATTTAAACTACCATGTGAGTAAGGATTTTCTTGACATTGTACAACCAAAAGCAAGCAAGCAAATAACCAACTTATTAAATAGAATGCTAAAAATAATCCACCAATTATCACTCCCAGTTTAAAACTTGTTTCATTCCTATCCGCCCAATTATTCTTTCAATAAATGTCTTTATAATCAGGAAATATTATAAATTTGAACTTGTAAAACACATGCATGCTCATAAAATGCCATTTTTATGTTTTATAAACTGCTTTTCCAACAAACTATATTAGAAAATATTAAATATAATTGCTTTTAGGAGTTACAAGGAGTAAGTCTCAATTCTCTCTCACATGATGCCTTTAACATAATAATAACTCTGTTGAACCTGAGAGGTGGTTTAGTGTTTATCTAGTCCAGCCTCTTATTTTTATTGCTTGGCTAGCCAAGGCCCAGAGAAGTTAAGTGAGTCTCTCAAAGGTCACACACTCGAATAAGAACAGAGCCGGAAGAACCCAGGGTTCTCCTACATGAAGTACTCCACCTGAGCACTGAACTGTGAGCCTCTCAATTTACCCAAACGTTTGTTGATGTGGCATGACGTCCTATTAAGTGTTACCCAGAGGCGAATGCAGGTCAAACTATTGATTTTTGAGATTTCGCTTTCTTATCTGTAAAGTCCAAGCAAATAATGCCCACCTTGTTGCTCTATAAATGACATTAGGCCCATTGTTGTTTGGACTGATTTAGAGTTACTGCCTTCAGATTTCAACCTATACTTCTAGATCAGGATTCGGCAAATTATAACCCAAATCCAGCCTGGCACCTGTTTTTGTATTTAGTGTTATTGGAATACAGCCAAACCAATTTATTTACATATTATTTATGGCAACGTCTGGGCTACAACAGCAGCAAGGACTAGTGAAGAGACATAATGACCCAAAAGCCTAAAATACTTAGTACCTTGCTGTTTTCAGAAAAATTATGTGATCTATGTTCTAGATTTTTGAGCTCATGTGACACCACTTTTGATTCTTTCATCTGCATTATCATTCAATATCTCTTTCACTGAGTCAGTCTCAAATTTGTCTGTATTCAAGTGTTTAATGAGATATGGGCAAGGAGAGTCACAGGACATAGCACTCGAGACTGCCTTGATGGGTGACAGTGATTACCACTGGCTGGACAGTTATCTGAAGAGCTATGAATCCATCCCATGATACCATCACCCAGTTCTCACTTATCAACAATGTCATGTATTTGTCACATGCCTTCCTAATATGCAGAAGATGAGGTACAGATTCCAAGTGGTTTCAAGCTTTTGTTATTTCTATCTCCTTCAATTCCATTTCAACTCCATTTTTAAAATTTGACTTATTCATCGAACTTCAGTTATTAGTTAGCTGTCACCAAATCTGATTATTCTTCTTCCTGGGCACCCTACATTTCTCAATTTTTTTTTTTCAATTGGGTGCCCAAGTGAATGATTTTTAGCCAGTGGAAGACTTGCAAAGGTGATATATGCTACTTTCCAACCTGGCCCACAAAAGCACCCCATTGGTAGCCTTTCATGTTCTTTTTCTTTCCACAGCCATAAAAAGATGAGCATGAGAAACCATTTATTAAAGATGGCAGAGCCACAAGATAGAAGGAACCTGGGTCCCTGAATCCACTCTTGGAGGAAAGAAACTCACTACTCAGGAACACCAATTTCAGATTTGAAAATGAGAAATAAATGTATATGTATTTAAGCTACTATATATATTTTGATGGGGTTTTTTTTGTTATAAAAAAGGAGAGTAATTGTCAGAAGTACACTATCAGTCCTATAATATTACTACCTAAGTTTCTGTGATCACACATGAAAATTTACTGATGACTCAGCAAGAGGTTAATAATTCATGTAAAAAGGATATGTGTGATCTATACCCATCCATTTTAGCCTACACATTTCCATTTCATGGCTTTTGTTTTGCATTTTCTAGTAGCTCCTTCTTCTTGAGAAAAATAAAGCAAAATAGGCACTACACTTGTTCTGCCTTTAACAACCTCTTAAGCAATGCATATCTTCCTCAAAAAAGACAGCCTCACACTTCCTTCTGATTTGCCTTTATTCTAGGACTTCCCTTTCCACAGGACGATCTTGCTGTAGTTGCTCATTTTGTTAGTGTTCGGCCTTTCTGGCACTCTTGACAGTTTTATGCCATCCCTGTACTTGTCCAGGAGGTGGGGAAACATTAAGCACTCCTGTAACCACATCATGCCTTTGGCTGTTTGTATAGTCTGTCTTCATGAAGCCTTATTTTTATGCCACTTACTGATATATCTTTCTGTGCTTTCTCTTTCAGCCCCACATGTTCACTTACAGCTTCACAATCTATGGGGTGCTCCCACAAAAAAAAATCTATGGGGTCCCAATTAAGACACCCTCCTCTCTGAAGTCGTCTTTGCACCAATTTGATTTAGCTGCAATTAGTTCAGAGAAATCTTGGACTGAAAGAAAGGTGTGATGAAAACCCATGTGGCAAATATAAGAGAGCTACATGCAAAATAGTTTATTGCTAATAGAATGATGCTTTTTTTTGGCCAGCAAACCTGTATGCTGTGAATACCATAAGCATGATGTGTACTTGATAACTTCTGAAGCTGTATCACTTTGTAAGTGTTTTCTCAAAACTTTAGTAAAGGATGTATTTAAATGGATATTAACCTCAGTTATTCTATAGAACATGCATATTAGGTTGTCAGGAATAGATCTAACGATATTAACTTTACAACATGCATATTTTCTAATTTGATTTTGGAATCTGTAAAAAGCATGCTGGTTATTCTTTCAAGTGTTGTGATCAAACATAGGGTGTATTTGGTACAAAAAGTTATAACTGTTCAAGATTGGAGCTTAAATTTTGAATGATGTGCCACACTTGAATTTAAAAAGATTTAATTTGTCTTTCTCAAATGCAACTTTAGTACACCCACTTTAAGTGTTTCTAAAAATTGTTTGCAAGGTAACAGATGTCAATTTCATGTCCTCAAAAGTTAGAGCTTGTGTTACTTTTCAAAGTAAAGATCACTTGCTATTCGGGCTTTTAAATATATGTATGTATGTATTTATTTATTTCTATTATTTTGAAATAGAGGATGACTGTGCTTCAAAAATCATCGCATTTACTACTTATCCCTCCCAAAAAGAAGAGATCATGAATTTCGAATAATATGAAAAGGTCCACTTGTCCTTAAAAGTTGCAATAAGGTTTATCTGCATTAATAAGGGGATAATCATAATGATCATAAAAGTCTAATACACAGTAAATTGAAAAACAACTTAGGTGTCCACAACATTAAAAATCACACATGCCTCACAGTGCGGTGTCCTATCGTAGGGAGCCTCTCGGGGCTTACCCTAAACTAAAGAAATGCAAGGAACAGCACCTGAGTGTCAGACACTCTGATTCAGAGTCAGATGAAAATTCCCTCCACTATCCAATTACTCATTTATTTCTCCTAATACATATTTGCCTAATGGAAAATCTTAAGATGCTCTGGATTATTCCATACAATCCAAACCAACAGGCCCAAATACAGTACCACCTAAGAAACACGACTTGTGGTTAAAATGCGAAGGCTTCTGGAAGCAAAGTCCTGCTCATCCACTGACTCACTCTGTACACATGAGGCACCTACTAAACCAGTCAGGCGTCGGTTGTTCACCAGTGAACAGTATAATGTCTGCATCCGGGGAACACTGCCTTATTTTATTGGTCTTTGAGAACCACTCTCAGTTTTCTATAGGAAGGAGCCAGAAATATAAAACACATCCTCACAGAAACTGCCACTTAATAAGCTATCAAAGTGCTTGGGTTTTTTTCTTTTTAATAGCTTAGGGAATCTCTTGCTCCTCTTTCCAGAAAAAGAAAAAAAAAAAAGATATGCTTTGTAATAGGCAAATACATTAAGGGTTTACCTGGTGTTGAAAGGAATTCCTTTGTGTATGACAAATATGCACCAGCTTAAAGGGTTTCCTATTGATCACATAACATCAAAAGGCCTTAGTCTGCAATTACCAGCATAGACTCTCAACAGAGTAAGATGAGTACAGGACTCTGTTAAATTCCTGATGTGGATGAGTAGGTAGCTCAGCATTCCATCCGTCAACCATTATAGGGAACTACCAGTGAAGAACGCCGTGAGAGGAAAATGGGGATAGACCAGAGGCACCATTAACCTTTCTTTTTTTAAAACATAATGAAGGCATTAAATCTAAGATCAATAACCCATAATATTCAAAAAAACATAACATCTACCATAGAATGCTTTTTGAAAAAGGGAGTTGTCAGATTTTTTTAAGTCTTCTGGCTTTTTTTCCCCCTAGACCTAACCCCCCACTTTTTTTTTTATTAAGGTGGATACCCTTTCTCACTAAACATTTTAAAATTAAATTTATTGGGGTGACACTGATCAACATGAACCTAGAGGTTTCAGGTGTGGGTTTCTGTTACAAGATCTGTACATTGCACCATGTGCTTACCCCCCAAAGCCAAATACTCTCCTCTCATATGTTAGGATCCCTTTATCCCCCATCCCTGTCTTCTGGCTTTTACCAGAACTATATCTAAAATTGCCCCCATTTTTATCCTATTTTTAAAATCCTGTGCAGAAAGATTCCCTAATATCCTGTTAAATGATTAAACCTTTTAAAAATTATTTTACTATAAGAAACTTCTTTTAGTTATTTAAAAAATTTCTGCTTAAGAAACTTCTAGCTCATTTCCTTTGGTATTTAAATGTTACCAAGATTCAAACATACTCAAAAGTAGATAGAAGAATAGCATGCCTGTCATACAGATTCAACAATTTTCAAGACTTTGCCACATTTGTTATTTTCTTTGCCAAAACATTTTAAAGCAAATCAAAGACATTATTTTACCCCAATATGCTTCAGTATACATGTCTAAATTTTAAAAGATTTGGACATTCATCATTAACCGTTGGGTGCCATTACCACACCTAATGAAATCAGTACTCATTCCTTTGTAGAATTCAAAATCTAGCCCATGCCCAATCTCCCCAATAGGTAAAAATGTCTCTTTGCACTTGGCTTGTTGGGTCATGACCAAACAAGGATTACATATTACAATTGGTTAAGTCTCTGGGCATCTAGACCAGTGTTTTCCCAACTCTAATGTGCAAATGAATCATTGAGGGATTTTAATATTCAACATGGTCTGGGGCAAGACCTGAGATATTACCTAACAGTCTCCCAGGTGGTGCCAACATTGCTGGATGCAAAGGAGACCACGCTCGGAGCAGTAAGATCTTAGCAAAGGCCCCGCTGGTTTTTGTTTATTTGTTTTTGCACACCATTGGCTTGATGCAGAAACAACCAGTGATCCTGGGCTATGTCCTTTGGACTGGATTTCCATGTTTGTTTCTGTGTGATATTATTTTACTTGCTCTTCCATTACCCTTACCTTCTCTAAATAATGTTAACTCAAAATACTGGAATAGATGTAACCTTACCTTTTGGTAGGAATATCTTAAGAAGTGTTCTGTGATTCAGATAACTATTCAATCGGCATGACTATCATTTGTGTTATCATTTGTGCATGTGATGTTAAGAGTGGGCTCTCTAGCATCAGATTTCTATGATTTATCTTCCCCAGCAATTACTACTTATAAGACCTTGGACAAGTTAATTTTCCCCAATCCTCAGTTTTGTTATCTGTAAGATGGGCATAATAATAGTATCTAATAGAGTAATTGAAGAATGGCACATGGCAAGTACGCAATAAATACAAGCTATTATTGTTAATGATTTTGTAATCTTTTTCCTCTAAATTAAATATTTTAGTTTTGGGGACTTTTAAGTCCTTAAACTAACTTTTCAGTTCTTTGTTCATTTTGAGGGAGCATGTCATTCATTCATGTAAATCCTATATAAATTATCTAGCCTTTTCATGTGTTATCATTAATAAAGACAAGTTTTGATATGAAGACTGGGGTTTCATCAGACAGTAAATCTTCAGGAGATTACTGAAGTTAAGCTGATGCAGCACTTAATATTTCCTTATCTTTTTAAAATAGGCTTTGGAGAAAATCCCCAAATTAAACTTGATACTTTGAGAAATCTAAGTGTCTAGGGAAGGAAGTCTCAGGCAATCCAAAACAGCACAGTGCATTCTGAATTTATTTTATGATTGACTATATGAGCATAGCATATGATTTAAATGAACAAAGTTCTGCAATTATAAGTTGAAGCCATGACTTACAAATTACTCCTTTCCTTATAATAAGTTCTGTCAGCACAGAGTAACTTAAGAGTCATCTTTCATAACAAGCAAGTGCTGGCCCAGATGATCAGAGCCAAAAATACATTAGGCAACCAGCCCAACATTGTCATCTACACTTTTTCTTTTCCTTATAAGCTTGAATTTCTCAGATGTCTTGCCTATCTTCTATAATAATAAAAGTGTAATATGCTAATTACACCAGACAGCCAAACAACTTTCTATACAAAGCCACGGCAGCGGGGGCCAAGGCAGAGGTGGTTAGGGGTGATCAGGCAGACACGTGGTTAGGGATGATCAGGCAGGTAGGTGAGTGGTTAGGAGCCAGTGGTTTCGGATTGTGAGAGGGATGTCAGACTGCCAGTTTAGGCCCAATCCTGGATTGGGGCAGTTGGACATCCCCCAAGGGGTCCCAAATTGTGAGAGGGTGCAGGCTGGGCTGAGGGACATCCCCCTCGCCACCCCATGCACTAATTTTATGCACTGGGTCCTCTAGTGAGAATATAAATATACTAGAGTCCAGATGCACAAAATTCATGCAAGGGGCTTGGCCCTCACACCCCTGGCTGCCTCAAAGCCCTGCCCACTGGTTGTTCTGAAAGGCTGTTCCATCATCCGATCTAATTAGCATATTAGCTCTTTATTATATAGGATTTGTTTCAGAGATGTAGTCTGTTAGTTTAAAGAGATGGAGATTAAGATAAGAAGGTAGAATTGGCAGAGTACCAGGACCAAAACAAAATAATTGAAGGGAATAGTTTGAAAGGCAATTACTTTTGAAGAGTTAGTTCCAAGACAGCCATATGGTAACAGAAGAGTAGTGATATTACCATACTTTTACTATTATGCAATGTTTTGGAATCAAAGGGTATTTACATGTCAAGCAAGCAAAGAATAACTGGCAACCATATGGTAGACTACAAAAGTATAGCTAACAAAAAAAGGCAGCATACATTTAAGTGAACAAAAAAGAGTGGTGGTACCTTCCCACTTTTAAACCTAATGTCATCTAAACCTAAATCATGATCAATACAAAATAAGCATTAGTTAACAAGGACAACCTATCTATTATCAGATAATAGAGTATTTCATTTGACGTGTTTTATTTCCAGACACTTAACTATATTTAGCCTGAAATTATTGATTAAAAGCCAAACAGAAGAAGGAATTAGATGGAATAACTGCATCTAGAAATAAAGTAGCATTTTACAAACATATTTAGATTTTAAACCTTAACAGTTTCTCAAAATTCATCCATATAAAGATAAAAGACACAGAAAATGTGTTATATAATAAATCACTCCAAAAATGGATGATATTGCAAAGCTAGGTGTGTACTTATGTGACACTACTTGAAAATAGTATCTGTTTTCACATTAAGTATAAAGAACACTATTTTTCTCCCCAAAACTTTTATTAAAATCTGAAAGGTATGTCTAATTGGATCATTTTATATCGTTCTTCAATCTTAATACTTGCAAGATCCAAATCTCCTAGGAAACCTCTGCCTTCCATCCTATATTTAGGTTTAGGGAACATATTGATAATATGTTCTCAATGAGTATAGAAATATTCTGTCTTTTTGTCTAGGCCAAGAAGTAAAATATTCCCAGTGCCGCTTGTTCTATATAGTACCTAGCATAATTTTTGCACTGTATTCAGATGAGGGGTGCATCTATACTAATAAAAGGGTAATATACTAATTAGGGTGGATGTCTTCCAGACAGCCATCTGGACAGCCATTCAGACAAAGCCACAGTAGCTGCGAGGCCCAGGGCTCAGGCAGCCATGAATCCTGGTGGCTGTGAGACCCAGGGCTCAGGCAGCTGTGAGACCCGGAGGCTGCAAGGCCCAGGGCTCTGGCCTTGCAGTCATGAACTGCCTCAACCAACGCAGCAGCAGTGGGGTGATGGGGGTGATGCCTTCCCCTGATCAGCCCGGGTCACATCATCAGTAGGACATCCTGTGATTGCTCCTGGACTGTGAGAGGGGACAGGCTGGGCTGAGGGACTCCCTCCAGTGCACAAAAAATTCGTGCACTGGGCTTCTAGTAAGTATATAAGGTAATAATAAAGCAGACACAGCAATTTTCTCAGAACAGAGGACGAAAGCTTTACTAAAGGGATTTTGGTTAAAGGATGTTGATTAAATCACTGCATCTGTCATATGTTCCTCAGGAAATCTGTGTTGAAATATCATTGAACATTTGGAAGTTCTTCTTCAAATCAAATATTGCTTAGTAGACTAGTTATGATCTTTTATGGCATGACCTAGGTCATTCCTGGCACACAGTATTTGTGGCACACACAATAAATATTTGTTGAACCAATTAAATGAATACAGAGCATAATGAAGGCATATTACATGTCCACTAAATGCTCTCAATGTAGACTCCCATCAATCAAGTTGCTTACCTTACCATTCAATTTATAACTACTTAAAAATTAAAGTCACGAAGTATTCTGATAGAGTTTGTGTGCCAAAAAAAACTAATAGACAAATGCAAAGGGAAATACATAAACAACTCAAGGCATGAATATTTCTGGAGACAATTAATTTGCCTTCTTAATTTTATGTTCCCATATGCATATAAAACACAGTTGGTTTATATCCTCACATAATGCTATAAGACTCACTATAAAATAGTTGTGAGAAAACGTCAGATTGTAATTGTGTACATGTGAAATCCAGTCTAAAAAACTTCTAACACTTCCATAGTCTCCCTCATTTCTTACCACTCACCCACTCATCCTCCAAGGGAAATGTTTAATCAGTATTTTCTCTTCCTCCCATGGATGATAGCCATTTACCTTGGTCTAGAAGCATCTCTCTTGCTCTGTGGACACCGTGTTGTATTCTTTTTAAAAAAAATATTTTATTGATTTTTTACAGAGAGGAAGCGAGAGGGATAGAGAGTTAGAAACATCGATGAGAGAGAAACATCGACCAGCTGCCTCCTGCACAAACCCCACTGGGTATGTGCCCGCAACCAAGGTATGTGCCCCCGACCAGAATCGAACCCGGGATCTTGCAGTCCACAGACCGATCAGGGCCTGTGTTGTATTCTTTAAGCTTCACACATGAGGTACATCCTCACTTTTTACAGCAAAGGAAAATCCTCCAAAGGTAACTGATACAATCTTTCTTGAGCATAATGTACAGATTATTTCCAGCAATTTCCATTGAATTGTCCTGTCTGTTCATTGAATATTGGTATAGCTGTGATCCGTATATAAGCAAGAGGCCTATTGATCTCTCCAGCTCTATCCACTGTGCCCTACACTCACACGATAGCTACTGAAAGAAACAAAACAGTCTACTAGGCTAAAAATAAAAGAAACGTCTGGGTAGTGATCTCAAATCTTTGAATGAAGTAAGTATCTTACAATTTTATATCTACCGTATTTTCCGGTGTATAAGATGACTGGGCGTAGAAGACACCCCCAACTTTGGAGAAGATTTTCCTGGGTTAAAAAGTCCGGAGGGAGACCGTATGCGGCACAAAAAGGAGCCGACCGGAGACACTTGTGGTCTCTGTCCAGCTCCATTGAAATGAATGGAGTGCGGCCGTTTTTGAGCTGCCCCCACTGTATCAGTGACTGCAGATTTTCCAGTCTGGCTTGGAAGTTTCAGCAAGATTACTTACCCTACTGTCGCCCTATAAGACAACACCCCACATATAATACGACACCTGACTTTTGAGAAGATTTTCGTGGATTAAAAAGTCGTCTTATACGCCAGAAAATACGGTATCTGACTCTCAAGAGACAGGCTGTTTCAAATTAATTAGTCGCATTGCTAAAGAGTTCTGTTGTTCCTGATATCTTTAATTGCTATTTGGCTCTTTATGAATCTGGATCTATAAGAGAAGGCAATTGTATGGATAACTTCAAGATAGGAGCTAGCTGATCTCTGATTTTTAACTTTAATTTTGATTACATGAAATAGTCTGGAAAGAAAACATTTTAGCACATTATTCTACTGGAAAATATATTTCTACATAGAACACTGCCTGCCTGACAAAGGATAAAATTGTTTTTTAACTACAAAAGTCTGAAATTCTTGTAATCTTGAATTAAAAAGACAATCAGTGTGACACCATTTGTTTGACTTTAAAAATTCAACCTTCCACCGCCACCTCTTGGCTTGAAAACAAACAATTTTCCTACTCCACACTAGATATTTCCAGATAGAAATGTTGTCACTATCTTGTCCCTATAACTGACACATCTTGCCCAACCTTCATGATGCTCTGAGACCACAGATGGGTTGCACTATGAATGTTCAAATGGCAAGAATTCATACAGTTCATAAATTACATGAATAACTTATAATTGGTGTATTTTAAGGCTGTTTTTATTACACATTGGGATATTTTTAAATTAAAAAAATTTATTGATTTCAGAAAGGAAAGGAGAAGGAGAGAGAGATAGAAACATCAATTATGAGAGAGAATCATTGATCGGCTGCCTCCTGCACAACCCCTAACTGGGATCGAGTCTGCAACCCACTAATGTGCTCTGATCAGGAATCAAACTGTGGACCTCCTGACTTATAGGTCTACGCTCAACTACTGGGCCACACCAGCGGGGCCTACTGGGATATTTTTTAAATGGCCAACATGAACATGTAGATGATGTATGCTTATTTTGCTCTCACTGACGACCAGAGAAGTGAAAGGTATACATCAGAGTCTCCTTTGAGATATACAACTTCTTCCTTCCTACTGCCTCCTTAATAAAGTCATCTTATGTTATATACCAATGTGGGAAGCACGGGACTTGGTTTGAAAGTTTGTAAGGAGGACATTCCAAAAAAACGAGTGGGCTGAAGGCCGCCCACCCTGTTTATGGGAATTCCGACTTAGGGGAGTGCTGAAGGTGGCACCCCTAATTATTCTTTGACCTTTCCAAACAAGTCTGTGAATGTGCAGACCTTCGGTGTTTACTGCAATCCTTATGCTTAATCTTTAAGTGTCCTTGCTTAAAGGACACTGCACACATATCCTCCCAAGATTACTTACCCTACTGATTGTATCTAAAAGATAAACTTTATCTCAAACTGCTGTTACAATAAAAGCCTGAAGAGGCAGGTGATTGAGGCTATCTGGTTCCTTTAGACAGGCAGTCCCTTAGCCCTCTCTTTCACAACAAACATTGTGTCAGAGCAACCATTCTTTCGTCACTCAGGATTTGCTGGTCAGCCCCAGCAACTACTAATTTACCTTTTCAATTTGCTAAAACCTCATTTAATTTCTCCTAATCAATGCTGGAGTAGGTGGGGACTAGGAAGTTTAGAGCAGATATTCATAGCCATTTTATAAATAAGAAAATGAGATGCTGGCAATGAGCTGAAGTCTATTAAAGGTTTCTCAAAAAGGTTTTGAATGATACAGGTGTTATTCCTTTCTGCCTATGTGTTCCTCTAATCTGGAAGATGGATGTGATGGCAAGAGCTACATCAGCCCTCTTAGAACCATGAGGAAAGGGTAAGAAAATTTTAGAGACCCCAGCTTTGATATCCTGGACCCTATACCAGTGACTGCCTACTTCTGGACTTCTTTCTACAAGAGAAAAGTAAAGCATTATGTGTTTAGGTGACTATAATTAGAGGCCTTTATGCACAGACCAATGCAATTCTTCACTATTAGAGTAGGAACCTGAATTTAGATCCTCAGGTTCCAGCTCTGTCATTTTCATTATCTGTTTTAGATTATGTTTTCTACTAATTCCTAGATTATAAATCTGACTTCTTATTCCTAGCATTCATGAGACACTGCACTCTTCAGTCCTAGAAAATAAAAAAAAAAAATGGCAGTATCACATTTTGGATTTTATTTTATTTTATTGAATTTTTATAAGAGTTTACTTAAGCCAAACTGATGATGTATTCCCAGGAGCAAGATCTTAAATGCTTCCCCATCTTTGATTTTAAATGGTTGCCTCTATAGCCTTAAGCAGAAAACAAAAGTAGCTAAAGTCTATGTTTAGCATTTCTCACTATTTTTTTTTTTTAAATGAGCTTCTTTAGCCTTCTGGCATTCCGTACTCTTTGGCATCTACTATCAATTCTTATCACCAGTCAAAGCTGATATGATGAGCCCTTGGCTGGGTGGCTCAGTTGGTTAGAGCACCATCATGTTATGCCAAGGTTGTGGATTCGATTCCCTGGTCAGGGCACATATAAGAATCAATCGATGAATGCATAAATAAGTGGAACAAATCTATGTTTCTCTCATGCCCTCTCTTTCTAACATCAATAAATAAAAATTTGTAAAAAGCTGATATGATGAGAGGAGAAATGTAGAATTACTATAATGGAAGTAATTTATGGGGATGTAAATATTTTCAGAGGGTGTTTTCATTTTGTCAGAGGGACCTATAAATTCAGTTGAACCCCTCAGATTTGTGAGTGAAGGGTTTGACTGGTACTCATCTAATCTAAGCAGCTAGTCCTCTCTCCAACTCAGGCCCTTAAACTTCCTCACACCCACTCCACTCCCATGCAGCAAAGGTGGCAACTCAGCATAACAACATGGATTTGGTGCTCATTGTGAAAATTGCTAAACCCTAGAACTCAGAGAATGCTAGACACAGGGGAGGCAAGGAATGAGTTTTTGATCATTATCTATACATTTAAAAAATATCCTTAGTAGATATTTTAGCTATAAAATGTAAATCAGGTAATTAAAATGTTTTACATTTTAATGTGTGTTATTACTCCCTGTAATAAATGTTCTTCCTGTTTCCTTGTCTCATCTGCCATCATGTTACTTGGTGTAAAAAAAAAATCTACTTCCTCTTTCAGATGGCTCTATCATAGAGACTTTATGTCCTTCCTGTTCTGCTGTGCCTATTGAGTGAACTGTTTTTTAATAAAACAAAGCACACTTGCCTGGGGTGGGGGTGGGGACAGGCTAGAAGGGGTCAATGGGGAAGAAATGGGCCATATGTAATACTTTCAACAATAAAGATTAAAAAAAAAAAGTTAACAAAAGTAGAGGAGAAAAAACAAAAACAAAAAACAAAGCACACTCAAGCAAAAGACTCAGATGTATGACTCATGGGTTAATGGTCTTGGGCACAACATTTACCCTTCCTGCACCTCAGTGTCTCAGCTGAAAGATGGTGAGGTAGATTCACCTAGGAAAGGTTCTTTTCAGTTCTAAGATTCTGTGATTTAAGTCCATGTTTACACATGTGTCATTAACCTTTGCAACAACCTTATGCGGAAGGAGAGTAGTATCATTCCCATGTTGACAATGAAGAAACAAGAAGTAAAGGAGGCTCAATGACTTGTCTGCTGTTGCACATGTGGCAGGTAGGTAGCAATGCAAGGGCCTAAACCAAGGCATTAGCTGACTTTTATCTCTGCAGAGAAATCTAAGCCACCCTTTCTCTATGCAAAGAGAGGTCAATGAGGTCAAGTGGGTGAGATTTGTAGGCTCATCTAGGAAGTTATAAGCAGAGGCCAGTGTTCACTCTCTTAAGACGTGGGAGTGTCATTCGCAGATATAGCATACTCTATTTAGATCACATTGACTGTTATTTTGTTTCATGGTATTACTGTTTTCACCCAGGGTACCAAATCTGCTTTAGACCTGACAGTTGTTGAATCTTACCCAGAGGTGGAGGATCCTGCCACACAAATTATTTTTTAAAAAAAGAAGAAAAAAAAAAGAGCAGACTAACAGCTGTCAGGGGGGTAATGGATGAAAAAAGGTGGAGGAATTAGCCCAAGAGCATATGGGCATAACCCACAGACACAGACTGTGGTGACGGCCAGAGTGAAGGGGGCATGAGGGCTGGGTGGAGGCGGGCAAAGGCAGGGGGAAATGGGGATATCTATAATAATGTAAACAATAAAAACAAAGTTAAAAGAAAAAGTTCATTAAAAATTCTCCTGAGAAGTTTGGCCATTTACCTTCTCAGATGCTCACCTGAGAATCACATTGGTCTTAGTTGAGTCTGAAGATGCTTTTGTTTCCAATATATTATCAATCTCATATTCCTAAAAGATATGATTTTTCTTATTTGTTAGATAAATAAAATTATACTTTTTTTTCCTTGAGGAGACAAAAAATGTTTGCTTCATTCTTCATACAGAAAAATGATGCTTTCATGCTGATATATGGGATCCCTTTATATTTTAGGAAATAATGTAAATTCTAGTATTTCAGTGTTGATATGTTTGACATACTATTACATACTAATCGATATAACATATGCAACTATGAGTTTAAAGTTATTATTTTATCAAACAAGGAAAAACAGAATATGAGCACTGGCAATGACAATGATTCACTTTGCCAAATGTAACCTCCTCTATCTTTAACCAAAGTCTTCAGGGGATATGGAAGGC